>JADRCH010000323.1:554758-573711 GCA_019843965.1 Rhynchomys soricoides | reverse complement strand
AAAGAAAGAAAGAAAGAAAGAAAGAAAGAAAGAAAGAAAGAAAGAAATTCTGCTTAAGGTGGTAAAGAAGATTCTGACAGACTCCTATGTAATAATAACAGTTGTTCTTTTCCTTATAACATGTTTGTATCTATATATTTCTAAATACACGTGTGTGTTGCTATCACAACCTACTAGCCCTCATTTAAAAACCCCTTTTATACTTTGTCATCTGTCTTTCTGAAAGCAAACACAGAACACCATTGACAGTTTCTGACAGTTTCATAGAACATGGCTATCTTTGATCTTTTCAAATTTGAACATAAAAAAATAAGACAACAGAACAGGGCTGACCTTCAAGCCTGCCTTCATTCAACATCCTAACCTCTCAAGGAGAACAAGAAAAGGTTCCAGCTGACTAAGAAGTCCTCCAAACCCAGGCTAGTTAGTAGCAGAGACACACTTTGAACTCAGACTTCCTGATAGATGATACCCCCATGGCACCAAACTCTATACAGTAATAAACATTTTAGTTCATCAAATTAGTCTTTCAAAAATTTCCAACAAATCCTGTATGTAACAAGGCTCAAGCTGTCTAGACAGTACAATGTCCTGTTAAAAAAACATGTTGGGCAGTGGTGGCGCACACCTTTAATCCCAGCACTCGGGAGGCAGAGACAGGAGGATTTCTGAGTTTGAGGCCAGCCTGGTCTAAAGAGTGAGTTCCAGGACAGCCAGGGCTATACAGAGAAACCCTGTCTCAAAAAAACAAAAAAGCAAAAACAAACAAACAAACAAACAAACAAAAAACACCAACATAAAATACAAGGATATAAAGTTCTGAATGTGTTCAAGAGGAACTTGATCAATCTTTGTGGAAGATCTTCAATCTTTGTGGAAACCTTTTATAGTTACTTAGCTTCAAAAGCACCACATATCACAAACCTCAACAACCTAGTAGTCATACTGTAGTGACCACAGTGGCAATAGCTTTTTAAATGCCCTTCTGGAGACACAGAGCAGGTGTGCATCTTTGATGAATCTAGGTACACTAAGTCATAACTATAGCTAAAATGTTTCTACTGCCAGTTCAGAAATACGTTCATCTCTTTGTTGCACTTGTTTTTACTCGAAACTTCGCATCACCTCAATCTGGCCTTCCATTTGGCCTTCTTTTCTATGCAAGCCCCTTGATCACTTGATCATTCAATCATCCTAATGTTTGGACTCACTCTCTGTTCTGTTCAATTAACAGTTCTTAGGACTTTATTAAGGCACTATGCTTGATAGTGTTAGCAGATATAAAGATACATGAAATACATTCACTTCCCTTAAAACCTCCTACTTGAATCTACAAACTAAGAAGTATTCAGAAGTAATAAAAGCAAAGTGATTGATATCGAAGACCAGAAAGAAGACATTCCAAGAGTATAGAGGAGAGTTTCCAGAAGCTAAAGAAGACAAAAAGAAGTCTGCCTCTAAAAAATAAAGACTAAAACTCACTAGAGTCATGATGTATAGACATGTGTGCCGTTCTGTTGCTTAATAACAGTGTATCACAAGGAGGAGGGGAAATATTTTCTCACCAAAAGATTCCTTTCATTATTAAGAGTATCTTTGCCTTGATATGTGCCTATCACAACCAAATGTCCTTTCTACTTCCAGCAACCAGATACAGGGAATTGGCTTAGGAAGAGGCACAGAGCCATCACTAACAATCTTATGATCAAGTTCCTCACCTGCTGCAAGTTGCACACTATTTGAAATGTGCCCTGGTCACAACAGTATGAAGCAGGTACCTTGGTTGACTTTTTAGATGTTTTTGTTCCTTTCATCTAAATATTCTGAAATCCAGCCAAAATTTCCTTTATCTTTCTCTTGGATTTTAGTAACACCACTAAAGCTAAGAGCACAGAAGTTTCTCACTCCTTAGGATTACAAAACAGATAGTTTTTCTTACTATAATCTTTTAGAAGCCATCACTGGGATGTGAAAAGTCCTCAGTTAAATGCCTAATACACCTCAAAACAAAACAAAAAAAAAAGAATTCATATGAACTCATATGTAGAATGGTCTATTGTCTACACCTGACAACACCAGAAATCTGACTCCTAATTTTTTACTTACCTAAAGAATCTTACTGTGGTTACAGTGGAACACAAGGAAGGGTGGCCATTTCCATTAGAACACAAACCCATATGGCCACATTCAAAACACTAACTACTTCTTGTTATAGCAGAAAGCTAAAAAACAAAGAAAAACAATAAGACAATGCACATTAAACAAAGAAAAAGGGACCATGTTAGAGAGCCTTGCATATCACACAAAATATACTGTTTTATCATTTCAGACCAAAGAAATAACTTCAATGCAGCTTATGTCATCACATTTACACTTAGCAATATTGTCCTACAGTCATGTAATATGTGTGTGGAAGGCATAAAGAATGATGTGATCTTTCCATTTCAAATTTCTCTTCTACAAGAGGATGTCAATGGCTAAAGCTAGAACAGTAGTGGCAAGTAGAGAAAAGACACCAGAGACCATAGTTGTTGATACTTCCAGAGTGAATGATATAGGTGTGTGTGCAGCTGAATATGTACATAGAATAATGTATAATTTTCTGAAACATAGCAAAGTGACTATGACAGGAAATAAGTAACTATTTCAAAACAGCTAGCAGAGGCAATATGGAGATTCCAGACTCAAAGGAGTAGTGTATGCCTGAAGTAACAGATCTCCTAATTACCCTAATGCCATCATTACGCATTGCATACCTATACTAAAATGTCACATATCCCATAAATATGTACAATTACTGTGTGTCAATTAATTTTTAATATATTTTAAAAGACTTCTAAGGAAAGGTTTTAGTAACTAAAAACTGAGAAAGCCATTTCCTAAAACAGAGCACAGATGAAAAGAACCATATTTGAGGATACAACATGCTGATATTAATGTCCAAGTTATAGCTGTTTGTATGAGGGCAGTACTTTCATTCTGTATAAAAAATTATTGATTACTTCAAACTTCCTATCCATGTGTTTCTGGGTTAGAACTGGCCACATCAAAAAGCTGAATAAAGGATATACAATTAGAGGCAGTGGAGAACAGACAGAGAGGTGCCATTGAGTTCTAGTTGATTCTTGCTACATCTTTTTCTGTTATTCCTTGCTGCTTACCAAACTTACCAACAGCAATCCCATATTCAACACACAGAAAGGAAGCTCTGAGGAGCCAATCTTTTTCCAATGGTATCTTTGCTGCGCCATCTCTGTCATACTTCAGTAGTTACATGGACATTGGCTTTGCATCTATCTTTCCCTTTTAGCCAGTGTCAAAGTATCATTAAACCTGTTTAATTTTAGTCATTCCTATGACTTGTACTGTAGCCTCAAGCTTTTTCATTTGATCTCTTTGTTCCCAGAAGTAACAACTCTGAGACTTAATTATATTTGAATAGATGCTTAGGCCATAGGCTTTGGTTATTTCCCCAACTAGATCAGAACTTATCTAAACTATTTATTCTCTCTCTCTCTCTCTCTCTCTCTCTCTCTCTCTCTCTCTCTCTCTCTCTCTCTCCCTCTCTCCCTCCTACCACCTAATTCCTGCTTCAGCTTATTGGCCCTGGGCTTTTTCATTGACAGATGATGTTTCCATGCAGCTCACAAGAGATTCTCTCATCAAGAACATTTTAATGCCTTCCCTACTTTTTGTTTAAGTAAGTACCCTGCTTGACATATACTTCACTCAACTATTTTACAAAGAATGGTATTCCTAAAATATAAATCAGCTAACCGTTATTATCTTCAGAATCTTTCATTGTATTCCAATGTCTCTGGGAAAATAAAAGTATTTCATAAAACCTCCCCAGGCATCAAGCCATGAAATCTTTTCATAATTTGTCTCTAACAACAAGAGGCCTGTTGTTCCCTTCACCATACCTCAATACTATCATAAGCCTAGGTACCCTTCCATTCTCTTCCATCAACCTTATAAAAAAACAAACAAACAAACAAAAACAAAAAAAAACAAACACAAAAACAAAAACCTTTCCTCCATGACTTTTATGAAAAGTGTTTTCTTTCTGAATACCGAGTCAGATATTTGGGTGGCCTTTCTCAATTACCATGGTACTTGGTTATAACTAAAAGAATATGCTTCCTATTTTTTAATTAAATCTGAATGTCTGCTTCTGTGTGGTACTATTAGACTTTCCCCTCCTTTAGTGTCTCAGGTAGCCCAGGTTTACCACAATCTTGCTATGGAACCAAAGATCTATTTATTCCTCCAAAATGCTGGGATTGCAGGCATGCTCTATTATGTATGGCCTAAATATTGGAACCATGAGTTTCACTGTATTATCTCTGAAATTTAGCATGGTGCCAAGGCACAGTATCTCTCAAACATATTCCTGACTAAAACTATTATAAGCGAGAAATCATGCAAAGCAGTGCCCACTCTCTTAAGTAATTTACAATGTGGTTGAGAAATGCTACATGTGGTGTTTAATTAATCACAGTATGTGATAGGTTTAATAAGAATGCCCCCCCATAGGTTCATATATTTTGAATGTGTGGTCCTCAGTTGGTGGAACTGTTTGGAAAAGATTTAGGAGGTATGGCATTGTTGGAGGAGGTATGTCATAGTGGTGGAGTTTGAAGTTTCAAAAGCCCATTCAATCCCAGTTAGTTCTTTCTTCCCTGTGCTTGTAGAGTAAAATGTAAGCTCTCAGCTACTACTACTCCAGTATCATGCCTGTCTGATTGATTGCAATTGTGCTCCCAGATATGATGGTTAACACTAATCTTCTGCAAGCATAAACCTCAAATTTAATATTTTCTGTTATTTTGGTTATGACAATAGAAAAGTAATTAAGACACAAGGTATGAAAATGAAACAATACAAAAGGGTCTCAATGAGGTGATAAAGAATTCACACTAGAAAAAGACCATTTCCAAATGCTATCCATCCACAAATAAAAGAGTCACAGTAGGTTTTGTGGCTGAAGGTAATAAAATTTTAACTTGACCTTGAAGATTAGGTAGACTTCAGATGGGGAGTGAGAAAAATGACAGTGTGAATTAATACAGCTGTATTAATTCTTTCTATGATTGAACAAAATTTTCTAGATTTAAAAGCCTCATGCAAACTCCCAGAGACTGGATCACCAACCAAAGAATACACATGGAGGGACCCATGGTGCAGGCCACATATGTGGCAAAGGAGAGTCTTGTTAGACAGCAGGGGGAGGAGAGGCCCTTAGGCCTGAGGGTGTTAGATCCCCCAATATAGGAGAATGCCAAGGAGGGATGACTAGAGTGGGTAGGTGGGTGGGTGGATGGGGGAATATCCCCATAGTGGCAGGGGGCAGAGGGAGAGAATGGGGAGGTTCCAAAGGGGAGAGCTGGAAAGGGGGAAACATTTGAAATGTAAAGAAAGTATGAAAAAATGAAAAAAAAAATGTATAAAAAAAATTGACTAAAAAAAAAGCCTCATGCAACAAGTGAGGAATTCATTCCAGAAAAGCAAGTAATACTCAGAAAGATATTACTGAAGAAAAAAATGGAATGTATGCCTGCCATTTATGGCCAAAGATTAGAGACAGTCATGCAGAAACCATAGGAGATGTTCCCTAATTGCAATGATTTTTCTTTTGATGATTCTTTTATGAAAAATAAAGGTATATTTTTAAGGGATATAAAAGAGAACAATCTTTTTTTAATACTTTATTTGCATTTCAAATGTTTCCCCCTTTCCAGAGCTCTCCTTTGAAACCTCCCTATTCCCTCCCCCCACCCCCTGCCTCTATGGGGGTATTCCCCCACCCACCCACCCACTCTCGTCTTCCCTCCTTGGCATTCTCCTATACTGGAGGATCTAACACCCTCAGGACTAAGGGCCTCTCCTCCCCCTGATGGATAACAAGACCCTCCTCTGCCACATGCGTGGGCTGCACCATGGGTCTCTCTATGTGTATTCTTTGGTTAGTGATCCAGTCTCCTGGAGCATCGAGGGGTCAGGCCAGTTGACACTGTTGCTCCTTCCATGGGGCTGCCAACTCCCTCAGCTCCTTCAGTCCCTTCTCCAACTCCTCCATCTGGGACCTCACACTCAGCCCTATGGTTGCTATGAAGTGACTCTTGGGTATTCCGAACTTTTGGGCTAATAACCACTTATCAGTGAGCACATACCGTGTTCATTCTTTTGTGACTGCATTATCTTGCTCAGGATATTTTTAAGTTCCATCCATTTGCCTAAGAATTTCATGAAGTCATTGTTTTTAATAGCTGAGTAGCATTCCATTGTGTAAATGTATCCATTCCTCTGTTGAGGGACATCTGGGTTGTTTCCAGTTTCTGGCTATTATAAATATGGCTGCTATGAACATAGTAGAGCATGTGTCTTTATTACATGTTGGATCATCTTCTGGGTATATGCCCAGGAGTGGAATAGCTTCTGAGGGTCCGCCAAGTTGTATGGTATACTTAAGTGACCCTAAAAATTCCACCAGAGATCTGCTACAGCTGATAAACACCTTCAGCAATGTAGCCGGATACAAAATTAACTCAAGCAAATCAGTAACCTTCCTATACTCGAAGGATAAACAGGATGAGAAAGAAATTAGGGAAATGACACCATTCACAATTGTCACAAACAATATAAAGTATCTTGGTATGACTCTAACTAAACAAATGAAAGATCTGTATAACAAGAACTTCAAGTCTCCTTAGAAAGAAATCAAAGAAGACCTCAGAAGATGGAAAGATCTCCCATGCTCATGGATTGGCAGGATTAATATAGTTAAAATGGCCGTCCTGCCGAAAGCAATCTACAGATTCAATGCAATCCCCATCAAAATTCCAACTCAATTCTTCATAGACTTACAATGAGCAATTCTCAAATTCATATGGAATAACAAAAAACCCAGGATAGCAATAAAACAATAAAAGAGAACAATCTTCTGAGCTGACCAAAATGATCATAATTTTTGTGAAAATACGTATTTGTACTTCTAAAAAAAAAAAAAAAAAAAACTTTGTCAAAGCCCCAGAGACTGTGCACATTGTCAACTGTTTCTGTCATTCTTACATCTTTTCATCACTGACTCTGTGTTCATCTCTAACAGCTGTGAACTAAAAAGTAAACACACAAATGAATGATGGTCCCTATCGACCATTCCATAAATACGTGTTTCTCTGTGTGACCTTTATTCAAAGCAACACAAGAAACAAGGTTCAATGACCAAGAAAAAGCTATGGGAAGTATATCTGTAATTTTGAAAAATCATTTCCTAAAATTAGCAATCTTTTAGCAAAGTTCAAACGACTTTCTCCTGGTCTTCACAAAAACACAAACTGTAAGATACATACCCATTAATTTCAGATATATTCCTTCAGCAAACAACCTTGATAAATATTATCTTTCTATCTGGAAGAAAAAGGCTTCATCTTACCCTTGCACATTCTGTGAAAAAGGAGTTACTAGTCTTTTACTATCTTGGCAATGACTAGATGTGCTAATACTCTCCCATGGTACCTGAGATTCTAACTTTATTACCTCAGCATATCATCTCAGTGCTTTTTTGCTAAAGATGGCCTATATTCCTTAAAAATTAACTGTGTGCTACATTCGCATAAGCATACTCAAGGCTTCAGTACAGCTTTAGGAGATTTCATCACCAATTACCATTGAATTTCTATTACAAGGTTTAAAAGCAGTTTTCAAAGCAAAGCCCTTAAAATAACTGTGCCTCTGTTACAAAAGTAGTCTATACGCAGACTAGCTGAGGATTATGTTGCAAAAATGCTTGAAATCCCATTGGACGTATTTAATAGATAAGGGAAATCTATCTTTTAACCCCAAATAATTGTGTTCAATTGCACAAAGAGGGCTGGGTTCTTAACCAGGGATAAAAGTATCTCAACAATATTACAATACTCTATTTTTTTGATTCTAAGATAAATGTCACTTTTTAATGACATTCACAAATAATCAGATACTCTTAATTTTTAAAACTGAATTGATGAGAAATTTTTTAAAGTCTCCTATTCAGAGAGTTGTGTTTATATGCCCTACAACCTAAGGAAACTGGTGGAGAATGGAATCACTCTAGTCTTGAGTCTTTCTGATTACAGAATTAAATCAAGCTCTATTCATTTTAACTTAAAATGAATAAAGAACCCAGTTGTTCCTCAAATAAAATCACAAGATTTTGGATAGTTGCAGACATAGGAATGTGAAATCTACTTTGGAAGACCAACACACCAAAATAATTCAACCCTCAGGCTATAGACATAACCAGTGAGAATCTTGTACAGAAAACAAGCTATGTACACTTAGTGTTGGTACTGGGGAAAGAAGGTAACAGGATGAGGGATATAATTGAGAAATGCCTCAATTAAAAACATCCAATATCTTCAAGATCCATCCATTTGTCTATGAATTTCATGAAGTCATTGTTTTTAATAGCTGAGCTGGCCACAAATGCGGCAGAGGAGGGTCTTGTTAACCGTCAGGGGGAGGAGAGGCCCTTGGGCCTGAGGGTGTTAGATCCCCCAGTATAGGAGAATGACAAGGAGGAAAGATGAGAGTGGGTGGGTGGGTGGGAGGGTGGGTTGGAGAATATCCCCATATTGGCAGGGGGAAGGCGGAGGGAATGGGGAGGTTCCAAAGGGGAGATCTGAAACATTTGAAATGTAAATAAAATATGAAAATAAAAAAAAAACCATCCAATATCAGCCTTCTGGGTTAGAAAAGCAAGATTACAGCAAGCTGTGCTTGTTCTCGATTCAGAATTTCATAACAATTTTCTGACCCCTTTAGTATGTACCCCACTTAAAGACAAACAACAGTCTCATATCATCCCCAACCCCATGAAATTTACTTCTAGAGAACACTCATGTTTTGTTTTCTTCTCTTCCAGTGTCCATTTGCTGAAGTCTAGAAGTTAACTTCAGACTGTGAAACTTTTGATTTGTAATTTTTTTCTTTATTTCTTTACATGTGTTGCTAGTGCTTCTTGTTTATTTCTATTACAAAATAAATCACCCAGAACTTTTAAACCTTCTCACAGTTGGGCATGTTGTAAGTATCTGCAGTGCTGCTATTGGAAGTAACATAGGACATCAAAACAATCAAGTTTCATAGAGATGAGAAATAAAAGAACAACAACAACTCAGTGGCAATTGTCATGTGTTTTCTATATCTAGACAAAGCTTGTGACAGAGCTTATTTCAGGCTACCCTTATTTCTTTCATATTTTCAGTGAACTTTTCTTTCGTTACCAGTTCCGTCTTTCTTTATCACATGGGATAACTGTGATAAGTGTGTCCCCTGTATACAGCAATTATATACAATACTATTTACCCAAGTATAAATATATGATAAAGAAGCTTAATGCATTTTCACCTAAGCATCAATGGTTTAGCATGATCCTTTTCTAATGGATACATTTTGTCATGAATACACCATGCACCACTCTTTCCTCTTACACCACTTAAATGACTTTTCACTTTCTTCATTTTCTTTTCTTTTTTTTGCATGTCCTTGGTGGCTTTTGGTCTTAGTACATCTTCTATCCTGAACACTAAGGTTAATAGTAGATGCTAAGCTGACTAGATTGTCTCTACCAGGGACCTAAATCTGTAGCAAAGACTCAGAAATTAGAAAACCAGTTGCCCCAAATTATGCAAGGGTTAAGCCCAAGGAGAACTTTTACAAGTAGGTACTTTTGACAGCCTGGGTCATTGTTGCTCCTAGTCTTAAAGAAGTCCTCTTTGTCCTATCTCTGTTCAATTCCACAGAACTTCCAGTCTCCTTAAATATCACATTCATCACTTAATTAGTCAAATTTTACTTGAAACATATAGCCAAAACCCACTTAAAGTATGAGGTAGAAAAGAATTTTTAAAGGTATCTATCAAGTAAGATAGTTGCTCAAAGGAAATTTCTCACAGTGAAATATCAAGAGTCTGAATGAAATCAAAGCAAACTTAGGGTAAAGTTTCCCATGGTTTCATTCCTAAGTTGATTATGTACACCTAAGTTTTTCCCTATAAACCAGCCAAAATATAATAATTTTGATACAAATAACTATCTTCTTAAACTAACATCATATAACATCTTGGGGTCTGGTTGATATTGTTGTTCTTCTTATGGGTTGCAAAGCCCTTCAGCTCCTTCAGTCCTTTCTCTAACTCCTCCATTGGGAACCCCGTGCTCATTCCAATGGTTGGCTGTGAGCATCAGCCTCTGTGTTTGTCAGGCTCTAGCAAAGCCTCTCAGGAGACAGCTATCATCAGGAACTATATCACGCTCCTGTCAGCAAGCACTTCTTGGCATCTGCAATAATGTCTGGGTTTGGTGTCTGTATGTAGGATGGATCCCCAGGTGGGGCAGTCTCTGGGTAGCCTTTCCTTCAGTCTCTGTCCCAAGAACTAATATCCAAAATATGTAAAGATCTCAAGAAACTATATATTAAGAAAGTAAGTAACCCAATTTAAAAACTGGGATGCAGACTTAAACTAAAACTGCTCAATAAAGGAAACTCGAATATATGAGGAACAAAGAAATTCCTAATATCCTTAGCTGTAAGGGAAATAAAAATCAAAACTACTTTAAGATCCCATCTTATACATGTCAGAATGGCTGAGATCTATAACACAAATTACAGCTCATGCTGTTGATAATGTGAAATATGGGAACACTCCTCCATTGCTTGTAGGAATGCAAACTTGTATAGCCACTATGGAAATCAATACGCTAGTTTTTCAGAAAGTTGGGAATCAATCTACATCAAGACCTTGCTATAATGCTTTTTTGTAAATCCAAAGGTATACAGTAGGATGAAGCATCCTACTGTAAGGACAGTTTCTCAGCCATGTTCATAACTGCTTTATTTATAATAGTCAGAAATTGGAAACAACATATATGTCCCTCAATAGACATATGGCTGAAGAAAATGTGGCACATTTACACAATGAAGTATCATTCAGTTGTTTTTTAAAAAATGGCATCATGAAATTTGCAGACAAATGGACAACACTAGAAAAATAAACCTGAGTGAGGTAATCCAGACCCAGAAAGATAAATATGGCTTGTATTCACTTATTTATAGAAATTCACTGTTAAGTAAGTGATAACCAAGCTACAACATGTAGACTTTGAGAGGTTATGTATACAGCAAGGAACTAGGAGAAACTCATGGATCTCCCTGGGGGGGGTATAGATTAGATTTTATGAGTAGACTATGGAAGGAAGGAACTGGAAGGTGAAGATCAGATAGTGAGTGGAAGGTAAGAGGATGTTGAGAAAGGGAATGTGAGGAGTAGTTTAGAAACCTAGTTCATTGGAAACTTCCTAAAATATAAGGTGATCCTAATGAGTCTCCAAATAATGGGGGAAACAGAGTCCCAACTGGTCATTTATTGTGACCAAACAAAGCTTCTAATATTTGTTCATTTTTAGACTTTTTTATTCTTGAGAATTTATACATATATCTGAGAAAGTAAATACCCTCCCAATTTCCTCTCTTGAAGTCCTCTCATCTCCTCCCCAACATGTACCCTCCAAACTTTTAATAACCCTCTAAGATGAGTTAGTCATATAGCTCAGTGTTAGAAGATGTGTGTATTGAGTATGAAGGGCCTCAGAACCGGAAATAAGGACAATTAGTCTTTGTTCTGGTTGTATTCATAAGTTTTGCATAGACAATGCATGGAAATTATTTATTTTTCAATAATCTCTTACTTCATCCTAGATTCTAATTCTAGTTAATATTAGGTATATATTGTTTTTACTGTTCTTTACCTAGAAAAGGATATATTGTAATATCATGAACAACATCAGTAGAACTGTCATGAAATGTAAACTTCTGATGAAATATTTTTCTGACGTTTGTTTCTACAAATTTCCATTTTTTTTTTTTGCTTTCTTTTTTATTTGGTTAAAGTTGACTATTTTGAAGCATCATAATCTAATTTTGTCAAAGCTCCTGACCACTTACTTTGTGGTTTGAATCTGATCTTTATGTGGAAATTCTTCTGGTAATGTTTTCTTCTTTATACATGTTTTAAAGTGTCCCCCTTCACTAACCTAAAATGAGTTGTACTCTTATGTTATATAACATGTGCTATGAAATGATGGAGCCAATTAATAAAGTAGCATTTGATAGCTCCTTGTGTGTTATGGGCCCCACAAAGATTTGTAGAATAAAATTTGACTAGCAAAGTAATAAAATGTTCTTGACATGTTACCTCAATATTATGGAAATAATTTCTTCATTAATTATTTTCCAGTATTTGTAATCAAATGCTATAATAACAAGATGCAGTCATTTCTCATTGATTTTTTTAAAAATTCACTTACATATTAATCATAACCAGACAGCTAAACTTAAAATAATGAGTTGCTTATTTTAAAAGTTTAATTAATTTATAAGACATTTATGAATTTTTAAATATGAGGAGCTCTGCCACGCTACACACATAAGAATCACACTACATAGAGGGTATTCACCTGAGCATGTGTGTTGAATCTGCATTGTTTATTTACCAATGCCAATGGTGATGTTAATAGCACAACAACCCTGGACTTTTTTTTCCTCCATAGCATCACAGATACTAAAATGGAGACATCACAAGCAAGGTGACCAGGAAGAGTGACTTTCCCAGTACACCTCTGCTACTGTGCATTACTCAAAGGCAACAAATGCAAACATGAATCAGAAGTGCCTCAGAGACAAAGTTAGACTGGATGAGAATAAGTGTTGACATCACTGGCCGAACTTTACTTACTCATCCAATCCATCGCTTTGCTACACCATAAAAATCTTCCTATCTAAAGTGATTGAGAACATATCCCAGTTCCATTAGATGAAACAAACCCATCCAGGAAGGAGCCAGAACAGAGGCATCTGGGAGACACCGGACAAGAAGTTTTACCAGACTAGAGAGAACTAAAATATTAAACTCTCCACCACTCAAGACACAGAGATACTTCCCTTTAGGATGAAAAAAAAGATGTGTTGTGAAGTTCCATACCAGGGGACAAAAGTATTAGAAAAATAGAAAGATACTAAGTACAATCATAGCTACTTACATAGGAATATGTCAAACTATGACACTGGCACAGTAAGACGCTGATAAAGGAGCTTTCTAGTCCAAGGTCAGCATGGGCTATATAGTGAGTCCTTGGCCAACAGAAACTATGTAGTCTTTTTTAAAAGCACATTTATTCTACACACACACACATACACACACACACACACACACACACACACACACACACACGAAAGTAAGACATCTCCCTCTCCTTAATTTCTCTCCCCAAGACATATATAACTACCAAATCTTATAAATATTTCCAAAATTCTGAGATAACATGGGCACACATATAAACAAATTACAAATATAGTCTCACCCATTGGGAGTACACACACAATTGTGTGTACCAACGAAGACATTAAAAAGTTTCTCCACTTCTCTTTCAACTACTGAGGAGCCCATAATATGGCTGCACCAGTCTGTATAACACTCCTACTAATAGACATGTCTTCTCAATCTATTGCTATCAATCACAGACAAGTTTGTAATAAATATATGCACACTCACTGTTTGCATGCATGTGAATAATTCTTTAGAATAAAATCCCCAGGGTGCAATTTTAGGATTCGAGAAACTGTGCACTTGTGTCTTTGTTGCCTTCCATTTTGGAGAACAATAGTCAAGTACAACAATCACCTCTCTTTTCTGGACAAACCTTCCAGGATTAGTTCTCCTGTCACCTACTTTCTTTGTGACAGGGAAAGCTGTTTATCTCTCCAGACTTCAACGTTGCCATGCAGAAATAAAAATAAGAATTTTCTTTATAGGAATGTTGTAAGGAATTAGTCAATAAATGAATGGAGAATTCTTAGAACAATACCTCACATAACAGATGCATTCAGGGTTCCTTAGCCGCCCTGAATAATTGTTATCAATCCATATAGTACAGAAATACAAACTTAAATTACCTAACTTTTAATGTGTGATAACCTAATTCACTGTGGATTTTTTAATATATATATTTAGGCTTTACTTTGACTGTACCAAGGTACATGCTCATAAGCTGCAGTAATTTTACATATGGCAACTGTGTGTAGCCTTTGTTCTTGATTTTCCTGCATTTTTGTTATTTTCTTTTTGATAAATAGAAAATATTTACAGGTTAAAGAATGTACTTCTGGCCATATTAGTTATAAATATTTCCTTTAAACTTCTTGCATTTTTATTTCATTTATAGTTACTGCCACACAAATATTTTGTTTAGTCAAATTTGTGAATAATGCCTTACTGCTCCTAATTTTATATGACATTTAAAAATGCTTTCTTATTTCAGAAGTATTTTCTTTTTCTTCTGTTTAACTCTAGCACTTTGCAGATAGAGTTTTACACTAAATGCTTTGCTGTATGTGACATTGTGATTGGATCCAATTTTATTATTTCCAGATGGCTGTGTAGTTGTTTTAGCATCCATTACTGAATAAGCCAATTTTTCCCAGTGTTTCTCTGATGCTTTCTTAACACATAGCACATTTAAACTTGTAATTCTGGACTCTTAATTACTTTTTAAAAACTCTATAGCTCATGTAAATGTCCATCTATATGAGTCTCTGCATTTATATTTTATAATATGCTTAATATTCCATAAAATTACTTACCAATCCACTTCATAAAGACATTTAAAAAGCAATAACTTTTCAGATTTTTTCTGAGAAACAAGGTATGTTTATTTTATCAGTTATGCCTAAGAAGAGGGAAAGTCTTAATACTTCTTGAGTATTTCAATGAAATTCTTAATTTTGATGCATTAATTTTCCATTTCTAATTAGATTCCTGTTCGTTTCTTTTAAGACTCAATAAGTGCTTCCCCTCAATTATATTTTTCATTTTATTTTTTATATTAGAAGACTACTTTTTCTTAATAATATTATCAATTTCATTATTCTATTAAATTTTCAGATAATCACTTGGATTTTTAATACATCACCCTCAATTAAAATCTTTATTTTGCTTTCTTTCTCCTTCTCCTCCTGTTCTTCTTCATCTTCTTTCCTCTCCCTTCTTCCCTCTTCCCCTTCTCTCTTTATCTGCTCTGTAGGTGGTGTATACATATCCCCATGCAGAGATTCACATATGTATACAGTAGCGTGTACACATGCATGTGGTGGTCAAAGGCTGACATCTTCCTCAGTCACTTTCCATCTTATATGTTGATTCATGGTCTCTCACTTGAACCCAAAGCTTGCCAATTCAACCACTCTAGTTATCAAGTTTGCTCCAGGAATACCCTGTTTCTACATCCTGAGTACTGGGGTTACAGGTGGGCCACATGCTCTGCACAGCATTTACATGGCTGCTGTAGATACAGATTCAGGTCCTCATATATCCACAGAGCTGTCTCCCCAGCCCTCGTCTTTTTTTTTTTAACATTTCTTACCTGTCACCTAGCTCTCTAAGTTGATTACATCATTAAAATGTGGTATTACAGTGAACATCTTTCTCAACTTCTAAAAAAAAAAAAAAATCAAGAAATGTTTCCCAGATTGCTAACAACCTTTCTCTGTAGCTATGGAACAAGCAGATTTTTTTATGTTAAAAAACTTAATACAAGGCAAATGTACTAACATAAAATAGCCTTATCTGAAAAGCACAATGATTTTCATCAAATATTTTCTCAACCAAAAGAAAAGTAATGTGACCATTCTTTTTTTATCTTTTATTTGGTGAATTGTATTACATATTTATTAAATGTTGAGCAATTCTAGATTCTATGTACACATATCTATAAATAGAACACACAGACTTATATGTATTGTAGGTATTTTAGGTAGATAGTTAATATTATGATTCCTTACAATCATCCTTCCCTCTCCTTCCCTAATTAGATTCCTCCATTTCTCCCATTTCTTTCATTATGTCACAAACATCCTGCTATTCTCCTCTCTATTGCTCTCCCACTCCCCACCCCCACCCCCACTGCCCAGCTCGGACCCATCTGGGCTGACAATGCTCCCTCCAAGATCCAAAGACCACATAAAACCCCCAAGATACCTGTATGCCATAATTTTAGTCATTTTATTAAAATTTTAATGTGGTTTATAGTGTGTAGTCCTTACCCCTTCATCAAGAAAACGCTTTGCAACAGAGACCAGGACAGAAAACCAAAACTGATCAAAACAAAAGTCTGTACAGATCATTTACTGTACAACACCTACACCTAAAGTTCAGGGATCACTTCAGAAGATAGGGCAAAAATATTATAAAAGCTAGATAATCAGAGATTTAGTTGTAAGGTTGTGTCATAAATTATACCTATAATGTCTCATCAACATGACTATCTAAACACGAGCTAAGGAGTGACAACAGCAATAGACAATAGGTAAAGTGGAAAGAAAAAGCCCAGGGGGCTTCTACTCTACAGAAAGAACTACAAGCAATTAAGTGGTTCTCAACCTATGTGCCACAGCCCCCGTGGGCATAAACTGACCTTTCACAGGGAGCATCTAAGAACATCAAAAAACACAAACATTTATATTATGATTCACAATAGTAGCAAAATTAGAGTAATGAAGTAGCAACAAAAGTAATTTTATCATTATGGGTAACCACAACATGAGGAACTGTACTAAAGAGTCACAGTATTAGGTAGGTTGAGAACCACTAAACTAAGGAATGCTAAAATCGGGAGAAATAGTCTTCACCAGAGAAAGATACACCAATTAGTTATCCAATACTAAACTATCAGCCCTGAAAACATACACAAAATTGACATTATACAGATTAGCAGGTTGCATTCATATATTTAGAATATATGAAATATTGAAAGAGAGCAAAAAGGGGTATAAGGAAAGGTTTGGAGGGAGGATAGAAAAGGAGGAATTATGTAATTGCACTCTCAAAAATCAAAAGGAATAATTTTAAAAATAAATCTTTTAAAGTTTAAAAGAACTTGAGACACATTGTTTTTATGGTACCCTGAGATTATAGATTTTCTGCAGTGATTTCCAGAGTGGCTGGATAAATTTGCAATCCCAGCATCAGTAAATGAGGATTACTCTTTTCACTTCCATTTCCCATCCTAAAGAAACACAAGACAAGGAAAATATGCTGTTAACATGAAAAGAAATTATATCACATTTTTCCTGGGTTGAAATATTTTCAAAGTTAAAATGAGGTGATGTGACCAATTGGGGAGATAATTACCAAATTACTCTAAAATTGTGGGAATACTTTTTGATACTAAGTAAAGATATCTTAAGAAATTAAGTCAAGATGTTTTAAAGTAGAAATAATGTACCTAATTATTACTCTTAAGCATTTCATATACATTTAAAATAAAATAATGTTTGACATTTACAGGTAATTTAGGGATCTGTATAGTAAATACAACAAAGTTTCTGAATAAAGAATAAAATTCTGACATAACAATAGTCATTAAAGCATGTCCAATAAAAGGAAATCGTTTCTGTAACACTAGAAATCTTAATATCAAGATTAACTCAGGTGCTTAAAATATAAATAATGTGAATGATTATGCAGCTATAGCAATGAGCACAAAAGAGATTTCCAGTCTCTCAAGTATATTGAAAAAAACTATGCTAAGAAAAATTCTGTCTCTGCTCTTACTTGCTTGTAATCCCAGAACCTATAAAGACATGCCTCAAAAAAAAAAAAAAAAAAAGAAATCCAGTAACTGAGGATGTCACTCAGTGGTAGAATGTAAAAGGCCTGTATTTTATCCCCAGCTGCAGAGATGCTTATCCATATATATGACTGTTCTATTCATAGTAGACAAGAAAAGGAAATAGCCTCAATATCCATCAACTGATAAATGGATAAGGATAATGTATCATATTTACATAATGGAATATTCCTCAGCTATTAAGAGAAAAATATTAAATTCACAGGTAAATAGATGAAGCTGAAAACAATAATTCTGATTGAAGTAACCTAGACCCAGAAAAGCAAATATCACTTATTTTTTCTCATGTGTGGATATTAGCTTTGAACTTTTAGATATGTGTATTTTTGCTTAGAATACCCATAGAGGTCTGTAAATCATTAAAGATCTATTGGAATTTCAAGTGTTAAGAGTTATACTATACTTACTGTAAAAAGGGTTTAAAGGGAATTGAGAAGATTGTAAAGTAACAGAAGCAAAGAACACAAAAAGAAGGTAAAACAGCTACACCAGAAACAACAAAAATATACCACCATCACAAGGCAGGTAAAACTGCAGCTTCCTCCCTGAAAACAAACAATCAGTCATTGTGTATTAAATAAATGATTCAGAGTATGAAACATAACATTAAAGCTAGACAATGCTGGAAACAGACAGAAATTTGAAAAGTCATTTAATTTTTAAAAAGGGCCTAGACTAGAAGCAAGAACCTAAAACTAATTAAGGACAGATACAAGATATGAAATTTTTAATTCAGACACAAACATATTAGTTTCCTCTCAGGGCATTTGTGGCACCTGTGGATAAGCTGCCAAGGTTGGGCCTCCAAATCTCTAAATAAGACAGGTGATCTTTCCAACCAACCTCCACTTCTGAGTGTGTAGATTAAAAGCTCTCCATCAGTGTAGATACCTACCAGTAAAATGTTTATACAAAGTTGTTATATGAATTATAAATTCTTGATAGCCCATGTAAAAGGCACACAATCCAGGTACTTTATTTATAATTTGTAAGCCTAGATTGGGCAGGTTGTGAGCTATTCTAACTCATATCCCAGCCATATGTCCCTTGTTACTTGTTTCTCCTGGCTATGTGCTCATAGTCCATTTCCTCTCATGGCAGTTTCGTCTTCCCCTCATCTTTCCTCCTCCTCGTCCTCCTCCTCCTCCTCCTCCTCCTCCTCTTCCTCCTCCTCCTCCTCCTCCTCCTCTTCCTCCTCCTCTTCCTCCTCCTCTTCCTCCTCCTCCTCC
>JADRCH010000323.1:534643-554658 GCA_019843965.1 Rhynchomys soricoides | reverse complement strand
CTCACCCACTAAGCCAGGTAACTGAAAACTCCCCTACCTCAATCTACTACCCAGTCACAAGCTTTAGCCTTTATTGACCAAGTAGCTGGGGGAGTAAGGTTACATAGCATCATTTGGTATAGAGAGAATCTCCTTGTGCCTGAGGATCTCCTTGTCAGTGGCAAACAGATCTTGGGGGCCAGTGTTTAGCATTTGAATACAAGCAACATCAGACCAGTCTCCTACACAAAATCACGAGTCACCTAACAAAGAAACACAATAAGTAATGTCAGTCTGTAAAATTATATTACCTAGAAATATCCTAACCATTTTTGTATAGATGGACTCTGATGTTCACCACACTTCTCAGTTACCTCATAATAATTTCCTAGAAGTCTATCATTACATTACAACTGATAGAAAAAGAGATAGATTTATTTTTAATTGGTTTTTATGATGATAGAAGTTGGTGGCAAGTCCAAAGGATGTGGATAGAGCAGAAGATTGGAGTCCCAAGTAGAGTTAATGCAGCTAATCAAGCCCTAAGGCAATTGGACACAGAATTCCATCTTCTTGAGGGGGGGATCTACTTTTTCCAAATACAGATTTAAATGTGAAATTCATATAAACTAGACACCTTCAAAGCAGCATCTAAATGTGTCTAACATATCTGAGTCTCATGACCTAGCCAAGTTGAAATATAAAACGCATGAGTTTATACAGATACTTAGGCAGAAAAAAAAAAAAAAGAAAGAAAGAAAAAGAAAAGGAAAGGAAAGAAAGGTGTTCCCAAGAGCTCACAATTTAAAGACTTTTTAAAGGGCAGAATTTAGAAAAAGTTAAATGATATCCTTTAAAAAATCTGATATGCAAGAATAAATGAAAATTACTCAGTCAATTCTTTGCTCCTTTGAGGGAGTTATGTGTTGTAGAGTTTACCAAATCCTAAAAGATACTAAGATCCAAAAATAGAATGACAACATGTTTCATCCTCTACATTGGTCTTTATTTATTCATATTGCAAATTAAAATCCTCTGATTTGAATACTGTTGTTTTTAGCTTATTATTCTTCATTATCCCAAATCCAAGTAAATATTTTTCTAACAATCATTTATAAATATGGTAATTTCCACCTGCTCTCTTAATTTTTTGTTAAAAGGGGGAGAACAGCTGGCTTTACTCCTGGGAAATTAACAGGAAATATTCATAGATCAAATTCCTGAAGCAATTATTGCTGGCTTGCCTGGCAGTCTAATGGTTGGATTCAATTGCTGACATTGTGAACTGCATCTCCACAGCCCAAGAAGTGACTAGAGACCTGGTTTGTTTAGTGTATTGATGGTCTCCATCTTTCACAGCTATAGTACTAAAACACCTGGTCTGCAGGTGTTTCAAATAGTTGGTTTTGATAATTGGGATAAATAGGAGGTACTAGATTAGAAATCTCTTTGCTTACTTATTTGGATTGTGTTTGTAGACCATCTTACCACTAGCAGGCCCTGTTGTGGGTTAAAAGACATCATACTTCAAGGCATACTTCCTAATTGCCATGTTGGTCGACATAAGTCAGATAGCTAAAAGTGAACATTAATATGAGTATAATGGACACCTTTGAACTGGGAAATATGCAGTAGAATAGAAGCTTGTCACAGGGGGTTGTGTCACCAATTGTAACCTAGGGTAGTCAGAAAGACTCCAAGAAATAGGAAGTATTTAAGATGAAAGTAAAACTCAAGTTAGTAAATGACAAGCAGGGAAGCAAACGTTCCTCAAAAGAGAGCCAAGGTCTGTGGAAAGGGTCTAGCATAAGAGAAAAGTGAGTGATTTAAAGTATAGTAAATATTCCATACAATGTTTCTAAAATATACACAATTACTAAAGTTTATGTTGGTGAAATCTCTCAGGAAAAAAGAATATATTGAAATTATCTATGCAATTTTAAAAAGTAAAGTGGTGTTCAAAATACTGATATTGTTATGCTAAAATTATATTAGAAACATTTTAATGGTATAAAATAGAAATATAACAAATGGTATTTACTGAGGGAAAATGAATAAAACTGCACATATTAAAACAATAATGTAAAATTATAAATTAGAGCTACCTGTAGCAATATGGGTATATATGAAAAGGACAATAGTCAAAGAAAAACAAATATCCTAGTAAACTATATACCATGTGATGTGTTATCTCAATTGTTAACTTGATAGAATACAGAATCATCATGAAAACA
Organism: Rhynchomys soricoides; assembly: GCA_019843965.1. Taxonomy (NCBI): domain Eukaryota; kingdom Metazoa; phylum Chordata; class Mammalia; order Rodentia; family Muridae; genus Rhynchomys; species Rhynchomys soricoides. Next base: position 552,445 of record JADRCH010000323.1, on the reverse strand, counting down.
AGTCACTGGAAATGATTATGAAAGTATTCACAAAGAAGATTAACTGGGGACAGAAGACCCACTCTACATGTGTTGGCACACTCCTTGGGTTGTGTTAAAATAGAAATCAAGTGAAAATTTAGCATTCATCTCTCTCTGCTTGCTGACTGAGAATACAGTGTAACCAGTCTCCTTATAATCTTAACACCATGTCTTTGTCCTTCCTTCAAGTTGGTTTGTCAGTCTGTATATTATAGCAAAATAGAAAAGTAGTGGGTACACTAGTTATGGTGGCTTACACCTGTAATAGCAGCACTTGGGAAGCAGAATTGGGAGCATAGAAAACTATATGCCAGCATGGGTTACCTGATAAGATACTATGGAAGAAAGAAAAAAAGAAGAAAAGAAGAAAAGAAGGAAGGGAGGGTGGGAAGAAGGAAGGGAAGAAAACTTGTATTTTAATAATTTTTTTTTATTCACTTTGCATCTCTATCACATCCCCCTCCCTCCTCTCCTTCCAGTCCCACCCTTACAATCCTCTCCCTCTTATTGTCCCTTCCCCTTTTCCTCAGAGAAGGGGGAGGCCCCCTTTGGTACCACTCTACCCTGAGACATCTGGTACTAACAGGACTAGGCAAATCCTCTCCTACTGAGGCCCAACCAGACAGTCCAGGTAGAGGAAGGGGGCCTAATAGCAGGGAACAGAGACAGCTCCCACTCCACTTGTTAGAGGACCCACATGAAGATCAAGCCTCACATTTGCTAAAAATCTGTAGGGGGCTAGGTCCAGCCCATGCACTCTCCCTGGTTGGTGGTCAAGTCTCTGTGAGCCCCCATGGCTCAGGTTAGTTAACTCTGTAGGTCTTCTTGTGGTGTCCTTGAACCCTTCGACTTGCTCTATCATCCCCCCTCCCCATTCTTCCACAAGACTCCCTGAGCTCTGCCTGAAGTTTGCCTGTGAATCTTTGCATTTGTCTCCATCTGTTGCTGGATGAAGCCTCTCAGGAGATAGTTATGCTAAGTTCCTGTCTGCAATCATAGCTGAGTATCATTAATAGTGTTATTAATAGAGATCCCAAGTAATCTCTCACATAGGATGGGGCTCAAGTTGCAGCAGTTATCTCTCAGTCTCTGATAAATCTTTATCCCTGAACATCTTTTAGGCAAGACAAATTTTGGGTTAAAGGTTTTGTGGGTGGATTGATGTCCCCCTCAAATGGGTCAAAGCATTTAAGAACCCATACTAAAGAAAAAGTTTAAATGGTTTAAACCTACACAATTCCCTCTCTCCATCCACCTTCAATGACTATTTAGTTTCCCCTTCTGAATGAGATTCATATATCATCCCTTAGGACCTCCTTCTTACCCAGTTTCTTTGTGTCTGTGGATTATAGCATGATTATCCTGCACTTTATGGTTAAAATTCACTTATAAGTGAAAACATACCATACTTGTCTTTCTGGTACTGGGTTACCTCATCCAGGATAATATCCTCAAGTTCAACCCATTTACCTATAAAATCTTTGTTTTAAATAGCTGAATAGAATACCATTATGCAGATGTACCACATGTTGTCTATCTATTCTTCAGTTGAGGGTCATCTAGGTTGTTTCTAGTTTCTGGCTACTACAAATAAAGCTGCTATAAACATAATAGAGCAAGTGTCCCTGTGGTATAGAGGGCATATTTTGGATATATGCACAGAAGTGATATAGGTGGGTCTTGAGGTAGAAATATTCCCAGTTTTCTGAAAAAAAAAAAAGCCAAATTGTTTTCCAAAGTGGTTGTACAAGTTTACATTCCCACTAGCAATGGAGGAGTGTTCCCTTTGCTTCATATCCTCACCATCATGCCCTGTCACATGAGTTTTTTATCTTAGCCATTCCAACAGGTGTAAGATGGATTCTTGGAAGTCTTTTTGACTTGCATTTCCTGATGACTAAGGACACTGAATATTTCTTTGAGTGCTTCTCAGACATTCAAGATTCCTCTCTTTAGCTCTGTACCCAGTTTTTTAATTGGGTTATTCTGTTTGTTGGTGACTAACTTCTTGAGTTCTTTATATGTTTTACATATTAGCCTTCTGTTGGATATAGGGTTGGTAAAGATCTTTGCTCAATATGTAGATGGCTGTTTTGTCCAATTGATGGTGTTGTTTGCCTTACACAAGCTTGTCAATTTCATGAGGTCCCATTTATTAGTTGTTGATCCTTAACCCTGAGCCACTGGTGTTCTGTTCAGGAAGTTGTCTCCTGTACTAATGCATGCAAAGCTATTCTTGATTTCTCTTCTATTGTATTTATTGTATCCAGTTTTAAGTTGAAGCTTCTCATACACTTGGACTTGGGGAAGGGGAAAACATTTGAAATGTAAATAAAGTATGAAAAAAGAAAAAGAAAAAAAAAGAAAAAAAGAAAGTTTAGTAGAATTCTGCAATAAAACCACCTGGCCTTGGGATATTTTGGTTGGAAGACTTTTAATGCCTGCATTATTATAGACCATTTAAATAGTTTACCTGTCCTTGATTTATCTTTGATAAGTGGTATCTGTCTAGAAAAATCATGTGTTTTATTTGGATTTTTCAATTTTGAGGAATACAGGCTTTTGAAGTAAGACCTAATGATTTTTTAAATTTCCTCTGTTGTTGTCTTCCTTTTTATTTCTGCTTTTTCTCAATTTAAATACTGTCTTTCTGCTCTTTTGTTAGTTTGACTAAGTTTACCTATCTTGTTGATTTTCTAAAAGAAATGGTTCTTGATTCCACTGATTCTTTGTGTTGTTCTCTTTATTTGTAATTTATTGATTTCAGGCCTGAGTTTAATTATTCCCTGCCTTCTACTTCTCTTGGGTACATTTACTTCTTTTTGTTTTAGAGCTTTCAGGTGTGCTGGTAAGTTGTTAGTATGAGATCTCTCCAATTTCTTTCTTTTTTTGACATTTGTAAAAACAAATTTTATTGGTTATTCTATTTGTTTACTTTTCTAATGTTATCCAATTTCTTTATGTAAGTTCCCAGTGCTATTAACACCGCTTTCATTGTGTCCCATACAATTGGGTATGTTGTACCTTTATTGTGATTGGGTTGTAGAAAGTCTGAAATTTCTTCCCAGACCCAGAGAGCATTGAGTAGAGAGTTATTCAGTTTCCATACGTGTATAGGCTTAATGTTGTTTCTGTAATTGTTGATGTCCAGTTTTAATTCATTGACATCTGATATTATACAAGGAGTTATTTCAATCTTCTTGTATCTGTTGAGGCTTGCTTTGGGCCAAGTATATGGTCAATTTTGGAGAGGGTTCCTATGAGGTGCTGAGAAGAAAGTATATTCTTTTGTGTTCGGGTGAAATGTTCTGTAGATATCTGTTAGGTGCATTTGATTCATAACATCTGTTAGTTTCATTATTTGTCTGCTTAGTTTCTGCCTCAATAACCTGTCCATTGGTAGGAGTAGGGCATTGGAGTCTCCCACTATTATTGTATGAGTAGTTCAATGTTCGATTTAAGCTTTAGCAATGTTTCTTTCATGAATGTGGGTGCCCTTGCATTTGGGGCATAAATGTTCAGAATTGTGATATCTTCTTGTGGATTTTTCCTTTGATGAGTATGAAGTGTCCTTCCCCAACTCTTTTTATGACTTTTGGTTGAAAGTCTATTTTATTGGATATTAGAATGGCTACTCGTGCTTGTTTATTGGGTCCATTTGCTTGGAACATCTTTTTCTAGTCCTTTATTCTGAAATAGCGTCTATCATTGTTATTGAAGTGTATTTCTTGTATGCAACAGAATGATGGATTCTGTTTATGCATCTGCTCTGTTAATCTGTGTCTTTTTATTGGCAAATTGAGTCCATTGATGTTGAGAGATATTAATGACCAATGATTGTTAGTGTGTGAGTTTGTGTGTATGAGAGAGACAGAGACAGAGACAGAAAGACAGAGATTTCTTTTGGTTTTTCTCATGTGAAATTATTAATTTCTTGTGTTTTCTAGGGTGTAGTTATCCTTCTTGTGTTGAAGTTTTCCTTCTAGTATCCTCTCTAGGCACGGATTAGTAGAAAGATATTCTTTAAATTTGGTTTTGCCATGGAATATCTTCGTTTCTGTATCTATTGTAATTGAAAATTTTGCTGGATGTAGTAATCTGGGTTGAAATTTGTGGTCTCTTCAAGTTTACAAGACATCTGCCCAGGATCTTCTGGCTTTTAGGGTCTCTGTTGAGAAGTCAGGTATAATTCTGATAGGTCTGCCTTGGTCTTTTTTCCTTGTAGCTTTTAATATTCTTTCTTTGTTCTGTGCATTTAATGTTTTGATTATTGTGCAGTGGGAGAATTTTCTTTTCTGGTTTTTGATTTGATTTTCTGGTCCAATCTATTTGGTGCTCTGTAAGCTTCTATGCTTCTATGCATCTCTTTCTTTAGATTGGGAACCTTTCCTTCTATGACTTTGTTGAAGATATTTATTTCCTCTTTGAGCTGGGAATATTCTCCTTCTTCCTATTATTCTTAGGTTTCATCTTTTCATAGTACCCAAGATTTCCTGGATGTTTTGTTTTTTTTAGATTTAACATTTTCATTGAGTGATACATCAATTTATTCTATCTGAGATTCTCTCCTCTATCTCTTGTATTTTGTTGGAGATACTTTTGTCTATAGTTCCTGTTCTCTTTCTTAGGTTTTCCATCACTAGGGTTGCCTCAGTTTGTGGTTTCTTTAATGCTTCCATTTTAGGTCTTAAACAGCTTTATTCATTTCCTTCACCTATTGATTATATTTTCCTGTTTGTTTATATTTATTTGATTCCTTGTTAAAGGCCTCTACCTGTTTGATTGTGTTCTCCTATATTTCTTTAAAGGATTTATTTATTTCCTCCTTAAAGGCCTCTATCATTTTTATAAGATTAGATTTAAGGTCATTTTCTTGTACTTCAGGTATGTTAAGATACCAGGGCTTGATGTAGTAGGATAGCTGGGTTCTGAAGGTGCCACATTATGCCGGGTTTTGTTTTGTGTTTTTGTGCTGGCCTTCATCAGGTGGTTGTCCCTGGTGCTTCCTGGTAGTCTCTGATGACAGCAGACTTCTTTGACTATAAGTAGAGCAGCAGGCTTCTGCTGGTCCTGGGTGGCAGCAGGCCTCCAGGGATGCAGACAACTGTGTCCCAGGAGGTGACACATGCAGATTGGGATTGCAAGTAGGGGTAGAAGATGGAGTGCAGAAGGGATGGTTAGACTTCATAGCTGCTAAGCTTGCTTGGGGAGACAGCAAGGGATTGGAGCATGGATATCTCACCTGTTGTCCTAGATGACTGCTGGACTCCAGGAATGTAGGCAGAGCTATGGCCTCAGGAATGGGATGGAGATCCAGACTATAGGTAGAGGTTTGAACCTAATCCAAGTTCTATCTATCCTCCTGTGCCTTGGAGCTATCTGGAAATGGCTGTGGAATTTGATTTTTTGGTGTATTTTGTGTAGTGCCCTTGTGTCTTTTTCTGTAGACCTGCTGGACTTCTCTGATCCTGCAGAGCTCAATTCCTGATCCCAGGAGAAGCAGGAAGGCAGAAAAACTTGCAGACTGGGAACCTATCAGAGCTATACACTGCCCAACTGCTTACTTGGGCACTCTGGGAAAATTCTTTTTGAGTTGAAATACTTTATAGTACAAATATACCATCCAAAGATTATTACAAATTATATTAATTATTAAAAATTATATTAAAAATTTACAAATAATATAAATAATCTTGAATTATGCCAGGAATATATAAATAATGGTTATAAATCAATAGTTTTAAACAAATCACATAAAAATAAGTAGTATCTATGATAGTTGGTATTGTCAACTTGATAAAATTTAAAAGATGAGAGATGGGCTTCTTGTTGGGGATTACCTTAACTACATTCACTGAGGTGGGTAAACCTACCCACTGTTGATGACACAATTCCTGAACTGGGATCCTTGAGTATATAAACTAATTATTCAACCAATAAATAGTTTAACTGATATACAGTTCTCAAAAGAAAAAATACACATGACCAATAAATACTTGAAAACATGTTGTTGAACATTTAGCCATTAGGGAAACATAAAGCAAAACTTCTTCAAGAAGTCAGAATGGCTATCAAGAAAACAAATGCTGGATATAAGGAAGAAGGAATTCTTACCCACTGCTCATGGAAATGTAAGTTTGTACAGCCACTATGAAGATCAGGAGGGGAAATAGACCTAGCATATAACTTATCTATATCACTACAGCATTGTGCACTTGAAGGCCTCCAGGCAAAACATGGGAGATATTTGTATATTTTGTTTCCTGATGCACTATTGGCAATGGTCAAGAAATGTAACCATCAGAGATGAACAAATAAAGAAACTGTGGCGTATGTACACAAAGAAAATCCAGATAGCCCTGAAGAAAAATGAAGTAATTTCATTTGTTGGAAATGGATGGAAGTGGAAATAATTAAGTTAAGCAAAATAAACCAGACTAAGAAAGACAAATATTGTGTTTTCTCTTATATTCAAAACCCTACATTTAAAAGTGTGTGTGTGTGTTTGTATGTGTGTGTGTGTGTGTGTGTGTGTAAAACCCCATAAAGAACATCATGCTAGAGGAGGAAGATATGCTATGGGAAGAGAAGATAATGGAAAATACGTGATGTAAGAAAGGGAGACTGAGGAAAGAAGGGAGCTGGCTAGAGGGACCTGGAGACTTCATGCTTTTAAGCTATGTATTGAAGTAAATATGTGTAAAACTGCCATAACAAAACCCAGCATTTTTTATATTGACTTAAAATTAATTTTTGAGGTCTCAGGAAGTGAAGAGGTCTGGTGGGGTTGGGGTAGGGGTGTAGGGATGCCCTCTTGGAGATGGGGGAGGAGGAGGGTGATGGGAAGAGGTTGGAAGGCAGATTGGGGAGTGGGAATGGCAACTGAAATGTGTAACTTATTAAATTAAAATTTAAAAAGATTATATAAGAAAATTACACAGATAAGAATCACCAACAACCCTATGAAAAGATATTCAAAAATCCATCAACCCCAGGGTAATGCAAACTGAAACCTTTATCTAGATAATATCTGTACACAATAGATATCATAACAAGGATTGTCAGTGATGAAGAGCAATAGGCACTCTTGAGCAGGATCTGGCACAGAAAGTGTGAGATCCTTCTCACACTTCTTCTTCCTGAAGACTTCCTGTGAGTCTTCTTCCTGGCTCTCTCCAATTATTCACCTTTTATATACAATCCTGCCCCAACTTCCCTAAATGAAGAACGCTGACTTCTAAGGGTAAGTCAAATAAACCCTTTGTTCCAGAGTGGATTTTGGTCATGGTGTTTCATCACAGCAACAGGAAACTAACTAGAACATGCCTTTTATGAATATAAAGCCCAATGAATTTTGTGTTTTAATCATATAGATTATACATATATTAATAAATCCTTTTTAAAAGAGTAAATAATATTTCTAATACTAGCAATGGGCAATTAGAAGTGAGATTTCCTTAAGCAAGACCATCTTATGATAGACTACCAGAAAGGTTGAAGTCTGGAGAAAAAGCTGCAGAAGAGGAGTTTGTGTGTGGACTAACTCAACAAAATGATAAATAATGAAAAGAAAGTGCTTAATTTGAGTCAAATCAATACGTATAACAATTGACATGTCAGAATAAAAGAATGAAGGTACAGAGAAAGAAAACATTCCAAACACCAGGAAGAAGGGAAATAACAAATTCAGGGGAGAAGGTGAGATTTTAGAAGATTGTGTATGAACAGAAAATTTCAGTGAACAGGAGACTCTTTACTTTTTCACAGTGAAAGCTGTCCTTTACTATAAAATAGACCGGTCATATGTTTTTTGCTTAACTACAGTGACCTCACTATTTTTTTAAGAACTGGGGGAGTGTTCTGTCAATGTGGAAGGAAGCTCTGCTCAAACTTATACAGGAAAAACAGGAACAAAATAAAAACGCATGAAAAGAAAGAGAAAGAAATACAACTACTTCAAAGTACTCCCTTCCCTGGTCTGACAGTTTAGATGTTCCCATATAGCATGATAAAATGAGCCTTATATTTTAAATGAATAAATTAACCTGCACATATGTGAAGAGAGGAATGGGCCCTGCTGGCTGAAAGCAGAAATCTGGAGTTATCTATATCCAATGATGTTTTCTTTCACAGTTATTTTAATAGCCCCCAAAAAATCTAGAGTAGAGTGTGACAAGCTGAGAAATGCAAGTGAAGGTAATTGACTAGGCCAGAATCCTATTGTCATAGAAGCAAAGTGCATCAAATTAATGAGGCCCACAGAGACCCAGGAGGCTGTGACCAATCAGAAGCCTTCCTTGGTGTTTCACACATGCTGTGTGCAGCCTGGCAGCACTTTTTTGTTTGTGTCTCAGGCACCCAAACCTTCCAGGAAACAGATCACCATGTGTTCTTCCTACCACATGGTTAGGTGCTCAGGGAGCCCCAAAGTCTCACTTTAACTCTACACCAATCAGGGTAAACAGATTAATGCTATAATTGGTTAGCTGTATGGTGGTTGTTGGTCTTGTCTTTGCATCAAGGAGTCAGAAACAAAAATGATTCTAATCCTGTGGGTTTTTTCATTTTCCTTTTTAACAAGTACGGTAGCCTCCCTGGACCTCTGTCTCCTCTTAGGTTAAAAAATTAAATAGAACTGACTATCCATTATATCCAGCTCCAAAACTGTACCAAGTGTAAAACTTAATTCTTTGAAGTAGAGTCTAGCTTGATGTTATGGCACACACTTGTAATTTTAGGACTAGAGGGGTTGAGGTCTAGGTTAAACTCACCCACATAGCAAGATCCTGGCAAAAAATAAATTAAACCTTAAGAAATATACTGTTTTCTTTATTTACAAAATAAGAAATGTGTGTGTGTGTGTGTGTGTGTGTGTGTGTGTGTGTGTTGAAAAACTTCTATATTGAAAAGCATTTTGGTCTAAACACAATACATCTGGAATAAGAGTTTTTATTAAAGTTTTATAATATAATATTTGTATACAGATTAGAATAAGACAATACCCAAAGGGGATAATCGATTTTTATAGTGATAGATAAAGATGTAACGTTAAAAATACTCATATCTATAAGTGTGGAAATAAAATTGTGAATTTGGATTTAAGATTGACTACTTTTATTCCCAGACAGGTTTTTACTTTGTAACCCAGGTTAGCCTACAATTTGCTTTATAGCTAACAGCTTTGAACTCCTGATCTTCTTGCCTCAACCTCCTTATTGGTGGGATTACAGACATGTGTCACCATGCTCAGCTCTGAAATCGGCTTAAATCAGTTTTAGTAGGAGCACTCCAAAGGCTAATGCTGCAGCAAATACAGATGCTCCTGAACTCCTGAAAACATAAAACACCTACCTACCTAGATCCTAGTTAACAATTCAACTCATTGTGCAAGGTCAGATATTTCCTTGTAATTATATGGCCTACTAGGAACTAATACAACTAGTCTACGAGCAAAAATAAAAATACAGTTTCTATTGAATATATATTGCTGTGTGTGTGTGCATGATATATGCATATGTATGTGGGTGTATACATGTGGTATACTCATGTATACATGTCTGTATACAGGTGTATGCATTTATGGAAACCAAAGGTAAACATGAGATTTCTTCTATCAGTTTCTACCTTGTTTTTTGAGTTGAGGTTTCTCACAAAACCGGGAGCTCACCAATTGGCTAGACTAGCTGGCCAGCAACCTCCAGAGATCATCCTGACTCTTTTTTACCTTCACCTCTACACTCTAGAGTTACAGAGGTATCATTGAACTGGAATGTGAGTTACTTTTTATCACTATGAAAGTCCTTTCCTAGATCACACAAACACTCAGAGACTACATATCTCTGAGACAGGGCTACTGCTAGTTCAGGCTTACCTTGACTCTGAGGTTTTAGGAAGAGTGTACATATGTATTTATGTGTATATGTATTACATACTTATATGAAGAAGTAATTTCTTTGGAAGTCTTCCTCAAAATACAAAGATAAACTATCAAGTTTATGAGAACATAAAAATGGATTTCATTTTCTAAAGATATACACTGGCAGTAGAGTAGCATATCAGAAATATTTTGTGCTTCTCAAAGCAAAGTAAGATGTATGAATCTTGAAACAGGCTTGTGCTAATGAGTCTTGAGTTTTCTGAAAGCCAGTTGCTTAGGCGGGTATGAAAGTCCATGCTTGTACCTCTGTCTTTTGTAAGCCGGGATTAACAACAATACCTCAGCCTGGCTCTATGAGTATTCTCAGAGGCTATATGAGCTAACTAGCTGGAATTTCTTCAGATTAATTAAAACAGATGCTTTTAAAATGCAAGGATTTTAAAATAATTCTATCATACTCCGTGATCTCTCCACCAGGGCGATATTAAGGAACATGTTCAAAATTAACAACAAAAAAAATATTTAAAGTGTCCAAGATATAAACAAATATGTTACAACAAAATGAGAAGCAATTATTAAACAAAACCTATAAAAATTCAACAATAGGACGCTGTAGCATTGAAGACAGGGACTATTCACATTCAACAAAAGCCCTGCCTTGCAGAAACAAAAGGGAAAACTAAGTTGTAGTAGACCCAGCTGCCAAATGCCAACTCAGATCTGCCCCAGGCTCCTTGGGATGAAGATTTAATTCAAATTTTCTCTGTAGCCAGGAAGCATTAACAGAGTCTAACTTTTGCTACTGCTCTTAAACAAAGGCCTTACATCAAGCAGTAGGTGGCAGCTGGGAAGCACCTGTTCTGTAACCAACTCTTAAAATTTCAGTCAGCACCAGACAGAACAGCTGGTGAGAACTACACTCTCCCTTTCCTACACAGCACTGAGTTACCCCAATAGGCTGGACTGGGCAGCAGGCCAACCTTCACATCCACCAGCCTCCTCAGGCAAAAAGACATGTGGCAACTAGTGAATATTAATTGTTCCCTTCCTCTCTTGTCCTGGGTTATAGAAACTCCCCATTAGGTAGTAGCCACAGCCAGAGCATGACAATAGTTCTAGCTTCTCTCTCTTCCATCTCAAACAGACTCATTGCCTATAGAAAGAAACCAGATGTTATAACTGGGGGAACCTAGTTCTTCCCATAAGCTCTGGTTCCTAAATCAAAAAGATTCTGCCCAAGTGGATATAAGAACTATTCTTAAAGAATGACAATATTTGTTGAGAGGGTTAATTTTAGTTGTATCCAACTAGAATAGTTACTAAACTAGACTGATATTTTAAAAAAAAAGGTAAAGCTATCAGCTGGCAGTTGATTTGGCTTTTTTAGTCAACTGCAAATTCTAAATGCTTTAAGCTTTTAAATTAGAGCAGAAAGACACATAGAGTCTGGGAAAAGCTATTCATCCCTGGTCATCAGAAAACACTGTGTATGCCTAAGGAACAGATATCAAATACTACACATTAAAGAGGAGATAGATCTCAAATTAGCCCAACCAATTCACCAAATGAAAACAATTCTTCAGGTAAGCTTTCTATATGTAGAATTATTATAAGTTAATATAATTTAAATGCAGTTATTAAACATATGAAACTTCCAAAGATATATGAATATGTGATCTGCTTGGTAAGCAGAGGGACTAGAAATTTGCAGAGGTGCAGATATTGGACTTCTTATGCACAGACTTTAGGCAACTACTAGAAAAATGTCCAAAGAGCATACCAAAGAGATGTCCCTAAAGATCGCCTATAGAGAGAGACCAGACGTGATAACTGAGGGAACCTAGTTCTTCCCATGAGCTCTGGCTCCTAAAACAAAAAACGATTCTGCCCAAGTTGATATAAGAACTGCAAGAATGTTCTTATCAAATTAACAGTTCAATGACGATATGCAAAATTACTCCTAGAAACTATAAAAAAAGGAACCTTCCAGAACTGAAAAGGGGCTAAGAGTTATTTGAGGAACCAAGTGAAATAATTAGCAAACTTGAAGGTAAATTGGTTAAGATTGTTCAATTAGAAAAACAGAAACAAAGTTAAATCAAAATTAACATATCTTAGGATATTGTGGGTTTTTAAAAAGGGGGTGAACCACCTCTACCTACCAATATGAACCTAATAGGAAATTTAAAAGCAAAGAGAGAAAATATGCATTTGAAGACAGTGACTACCAAATGGCTAAAGACACCCTACATGCCATGAAAGCAATTCATACATGCAAGATGCTCAGAATGCTCCAGGTTAGAATAAACACAAGCAGTTGCTATCTTCATACCACAGGCAAAATATTGAAAAATAAAAATTGTAGAAATTAGTACAAAGAAAAGAAGACACATTGTATAAAGGTAACCTATATGAGATTAACGCCCAATATCTCATCAGAAATCATGAATGATACATTAGAACAATGAGAGAGGAATTTCCCACATGCCCAGCCACAGACAGTAGCTGCTTACAAAGATGTGAAGAGACTGGAACCCAAACACCAGTAGTGGCAGCTGGGAACTATGCACTTTCTATGAAAACTGCTTAGACATTTTCTCAAAATTGAGCACTGAGTTTGTGATTCAGTGATTTCACTTCTAGTTATATACCCAAAAGGATTGAAAATTCATCTACACACACACACAAAACAACCCTTTTATATATGATATAAATATGCACCACAGAAATAACCTAAATGCTCAAAAAAGTGAAATTCAATGGCCTATAGTGAGTATTTAGGACATGGTACAATCATAGACAGAAAATCATTAGGCATAAAAGAGAATGAAGTACTAATGTGTGACATCATATGAATGAACCCTGAAAAGATGCTAAGTGAGATTAGCCAGACACATAAATCTACAATCTTCGGTGTCATTAACAGGAAGCTTTGGAAGTGTTGCCAAGAACCAAGAGAGAGGAGGAATGATTGATGACTAAGTAGGGACTTTGTTATCAAGATGATGCAAATGGCCTGAAATAAGACAGTTGCTGTGGTCACACAACCTGGGGGATATATTAACAAACAACTGTGCACTCTTGAAAAAGAAGGAGAATATAATAGTGTCTGAATTTAATTCATTCTTTAACCAAAGCAAAATAAACACATTCCCATATAAGACAAACGGAGGTAGTCTGTCTCTAGCAAATCCATTATGCAGGAAATATTGAAGAAATATTTTAACCCACACATAAATATAAACAATACCAAGAAAGATATTTCTGGGACTGATTATAAAACACTATCTTTGCAGAAGTCATTTTTTGTTAACAAATTTTAAAAGTTGTCATGTGAAACAATGTGTATATATAATAGTACAGTTGGGTCTATAGCAAAGAAATGGCATATTTCTAGCAATAACAGCACAAAACAAATGGAAAAGTTCAAAACTCTGTTGGAGTAGGAAAAGGATACCAGATGGCAACTTGAAGCCATAAGAAGAAACAAAGACACAGATATGGTCAATTAAAAGGCTAATATAACATGCTCTAAGAATATACACTTATGTTCCTTTCTTTTCTTAGCTTTTTTAATTTAGTTGTGGTTTTCTTTAGCCAATATAAACAACAACAATAAAAAGCTATTCTAATACACTGCTACAGCTTTCACTACCAAATGGGCAGCCAAGCACCTGCTACACCTGGGAAATCTCACCAGTTCCATGAGGTCACCAACTATTCTCATAGAGGCAAGTTGCCCTCATTTTTGTTCTGTTGCTGTGATAACCACTATAACCAAAAGCAAATTTGGAGGAAAGGGTTTATTTGGCTTATAGGCTACAGTCTGTCATTGAGGGAAACCAAGGCAGAAACCTAGAAGCAGAGATCATGTAGGAAGATTACTTAATGGCTTGCTTCCTATGGCTTGCTCAGTCAAGTTTCATATACAGCCTAGGATAACCTGCCCAGGGTCTTCTCTCCTTGATGTAGGCTACACTTTCTTACATTAATCAACAATAAAGAAATGTCCCCCAGACATATCAACATGATAATCTGGTAGAATCAGTTCCTCAACTAACCCTTTTCCCAGGAGTGTCTCTATTTGTATCAAGTTGACCAAAACTACTCAGTACAAGGGTATGACATATATTAGGTCTTCAATCTTTTATTTACCTAGATTCTATTATCAATATTCATATAAAATACCAGTGATTTCCAGTGAAGTAGTCTCAGAAGGATAGCCAGTATGTATTAAAGGAAATGACCAGCTTCTAATCTTGGGACTTGGAAGGCACAAGCAGAAGAATGGCTAGTTCAAAGCCAACCTGTCCTACATGGTAAGATAGAAGTCAGGCTGAGCTCTCTGACCTCAAGCTGTACTACAGAGCAGTAGTGATTAAAAAACTGCATGGTGTTGGTACAGTGACAGGCAGTTAGATCAATGAAATAGAAATGAAGACCCAGAAATGTACCCACATACTTATGGTCACTTGATCTTTGACAAAAGAGCTAAAACCATCCAGTGGAAAAAAGACAGCATCTTCAACAAATGGTGCTGGTTCAACTGGCAGTCAACATGTAGAAGAATGCAAATTGATCCATTCCTATCTCCCTGTACAAAGCTCAAGTCTATCAAGGACCTCCACATAAAACCAGATACACTGAATCTAACAGAAGAGAAAGTAGGGAAAAGTCTCAACACATGGGCTCAGGGGAAAAGTTCCTGAACAGAACACCAATGGCTTATGCTCTTAGATCAAGAATCGACAAATGGGACCTCATGAAATTACAAAGCTTCTATAAGGCAAAGGACACTGTAAATATGACAAAATGGCAACCTATAGATTGGGAAAAGATCTTTACCAATTCTACATCCGATAGAGGGCTAATATCCAATATACACAAAGAACTCAAGAAGCTAGACTCCAGAGATCCAAATAACCCTATCAAAAAATGGGGAAGAGAGCTAAACAGAGAATTCTTAACTGAGGAAACTCAAATGGCTGAGAAGCACCTAAAGAAATGTTCAACATCCTTAGTCATCAGGGAAATGCAAATCAAAACAACCCTGAGATTCTACCTTACACCAGTCAGAATGGCTAAGATCAAAAACTCAGGTGACAGCAGATGTTGGTAAGGATGTGGAGAAAGAGGAACACTCCTCCATTGCTGGTGGGAATGCAAGCTGATACAGCCTCTCTGGAAATCAGTTTGGCAGACCTTCAGAAAAATGAACATAATACTACCTGGGGACCCAGCTATACCCAGGAGCTGCCCCACTCCTGGGCATCCAGGAGCTGCCCCACCCAGGACTTCCACTCCTGGGCATATACCCAGAAGATGCTCCAACATGTAATAAGGACACATGCTCCACTCTGTTCATAGCAGCCATATTTATAATAGCCAAAAACTGGAAACAACCCAGATGTCCCTCCACAGAGGAATGGATACAGAAAATGTAATACATTTACACAATGGAATACTACTCAGCTATTAAAAACAATGACTTCATGAAATTCTTAGGCAAGTGGATGGAACTTGGAAATATCATCCTGAGAGAGGTAACTCAGTCACAAAAGAATAAACACGGTATGTACTCACTGATAAGTGGTTATTAGCCAAAAGTTCGGAATACCTAAGAGTCACTTCACAGCAACCATTGGGCTGAGCGTGAGGTCCCAGATGGAGGAGTTGGAGAAGGGACTGAAGGAGCTGAGGGAGTTAGCAGTCCCATGGAGGAAGCAACAGTGGAAACTGGCCTGACCCCTCAATGCTCCCGGAGACTGGATCACCAACCAAAGAATACACATGGAGGGACCCATGGTGCTGACCACATATGTTGCAGAGGAGGGTCTTGTTAGCCATCAGGGGGAGGAGGGGCCCTTGAGCCTGAGGGTGTTAGATGCCCCAATATAAGAGAATGCCAAGGAAGAAAGATGAGAGTGGGTGGGTGGGTGGGGGAATACCCCCATAGAGGCAGGAGGAGGGGGGAAGGAATAGGAAGGTTCCAAAGGGGAGATCTGGAAAGGGGGAAACATTTGAAATGTAAATAAAGTATCAAAAAATTTTTAAAAAAAGAAATGAGAAGAAGAAAAAGGATATAGAGATAGAGATAGAAATAGTTGGTACAGATATATATTCTTGTATATGTTATTTAATTTCTTGTATGTATACATATATGTGTGCATACATACATATTTACATGTACATATACATGAGAAAACTCACTTTCTCTCATGAGAAAGTGAGATGAGCACAGCTAGCATAGATCAAAAAAAAAAAAGAAGTCAGGCTGAGCTACACTGATGTGTGTAAGTATGTATTATGTATGTATGATATGTGTGTGATACAAATTATTCATGCAAAGAAGATAAGCTATTACCTAATATTACAAAGAAATTTTCAAACTGTTCATCAATAATATAAATGGACTTCTTAAAATGAATTGCTGTATTCACTTTTTCTCTCCCTTTGTTTAACAAGTAGTAAAGTACAAAATGCAATGGTATAGCCTGAGAAAACAGGTCCTCCCTGACCTTACAAATCTTGTCACCAATGTGGAAATGAGCTGTAGAAGCCTCATTAAGGCATATATAGTTAGTAGAGGAAGAACAAAAGGTAAATAAAATATGAAGGGCACCTAGTATAAGGTCCATGTGGGTAGAGCAGGGTTTGCCAAGGGCAGAACCTGGGCACAAGCCATACCTGAAGGATGAAGATAATGCAGTCAAGTGTGAGGAAGTTCAGATGAAAGAGCATCCTGTTCAAAGGCCTGGAGGTCTAAGAATATGTTATATTCAAAGAACTGAAAAACACCCATGGTGGTTACTCATGGATACTTGTAAATTATCTATCTCTACCCCCTCATTTTCCATTTCCAAGGGAGCATAATAGAACATAAGGAATCCTGGGTGTGAAGCCAAGCAAATAGACATTTTGCTTCTTTCCCCTAGAGTCTAATTTTAGACAAGTGGCACCACTCCCTAAGCTCTAGTCTCATTGTTGAAAAAATAGCAATAGTTGCAACATATAAAATGAATAGTTCTCAATAAAATTTATGCACTTGACTACACAGGAGAAATTGGCTGACACAGAAATGTTCAATAGATGACAATTTCTCCATTATAACAAATAAATGTATAAACTATTTTTGCTCCAAGTATTTTACAAAACTTTAAAGTTTTTCTTTGTGTTTGCAATTTGTTATTTAGCCAATTTATAGATTCACCAATGGATTGCCTGGATTTGGAACTAGAAGATCCTAAGAAGTCATCCATAGTTTCCTCAAAGTGGGACCCTGATTACTGACATGTGAGTCGAACAATCCTTCACCACTTAAAATGTGCTATTCACTTCAAGATGTTTGCAACCCAAACTGACATCCAGGGGATACCAGTAACATACTGCCTTAGTGTTTCTACTGCTGTGTTAAAACACTGTGACCAATAACAACTTTGGAAGGAAAGGTTTCATCTCAGCTTAAACTGTCACTTCATAGTTCTTCACTGTGAAAGTCAAGGCAGGAACTCAAGACAGGGTAGAAACCTGAAGGCAGGAACTGATATTCTCAGTCTGCTTTCTTATGGCACCCAAGACCACCAGCTGAGGAGTGGTATTATCCCCAGTAAGCTGGGACTTCCTACCTCAATCACCAACCAAGAAAATACACCATAGGCTTGCCTACAGGCTAGACTAGTAAAGGAATTTACTCAGTTGAGGCTCCTTTTTTCCCAAATGACTCCAATTTATATTAGATTGACATAAAATGAGCCAGGACACATCCCAAGTTACTGTGACAAAAACTGGATTCATGGTTTTTCAGACATATCCTTGGAGATCAATATTACCCTATTTGAAAACTCAAATCTCTCTCAATCTCTCTCTCTCTCTCTCTCTCTCTCTCTCTCTCTCTCTCTCTCTCT
>JADRCH010000323.1:478297-534633 GCA_019843965.1 Rhynchomys soricoides | reverse complement strand
CTCTCTCTCTCTCTCTCTCTCTCTCTCTCTCTCTCTCTCTCTCTCTCACACACACACACACACACAGAGAGAGAGAGAGAGAGAGAGAGAGAGAGAGAGAGAGAGAGAGAGAGAAACACACACAGAGAGAGACATACACACACACACACTCACACTTTTGTTACCTGTGAAACTTCTGAGGCTAAAAAGATGAAGTAGTTTGTCCAAGGTCAAAAATTAGCAAGTGTTAGGAACAAAATTTAATTTTATGCCTCTTGCTTTTTAGGCCAAGCCTCCTCTGATTCAAAACTTCAATAGAATATTCCATTAATTTTAAAAGTTTATATATTTGTACAGGTATCCTTCCCTACTTGTAGATTCTACATTGGTACATTCAATTAACCTCAGATGAAAAACATTCTAAAAATTAAATTTGTGCCTGAACATTTACATTATCAAGTATTACAAACATATAGGAGTGGGCTGAAAAGTTGGTTCCACAAGTTAGAGCTCTTGATGTGCAAACATGAAGACCTGACTTTGGATCCACAGAATCCACAGAAGAAGCCAGGCATGATTGCAAATGCACCTGTAAGCTATAGCTCTAGGAGCTGCTAGGCAACTGGAACATAAGACTCTCTGGGACACACTGCTCAATCCACCAGCCTCACTGAAAAACAGACAGAAATCTTGTCTCAAGGGCAAGACACCCTAATCCTCCCAATATGTACATACACTTACTGTTGATGATGTTGATCATATATTTGTGTTGCTTATGTGAAAATGCCTTTTAATATAAGGACCTGAGCACCTGTGAGTGTCAGTATCCACCCAAAACAAATCCCCTGGAGGAACCAAACAAAGACTGTTTAACTTAACAAATACATGAAGGAATTTCTAAAGTTCGGGTAAAGGGAAAGAAAATGGATGTTTTGTTATTTCATAGAATGAAGTTTAACCAACCTTGTCATTTGCCCTGTTATTGTCTGTTAGAGAGAGAGAGAGAGAGAGAGAGAGAGAGAGAGAGAGAGAGAGAATATCAGGGAGAAAAAAGTGACATCTCTAGATCACATTTTTCATGAAAAACCAAAGTAATATGTAATCTCTGCCCCATCTAGCTTCACTTCTATTGGATAAAGGCTCAATCCTATGATATATAATGGCCCATATGCTACCAAGTCAATACAAATGTCATTGCTCTTAGCCAAGGTGCAGAAAAGCTTTACATAATTCTATTTCCATAAGATAATGACCCTTTAGCTCTCTCTCCATGTGCCATGAGTTGTAGTTTTAAAGATATATATTTTGAAGTTCCTCTTATGCATTGTGTATGGTCTGTCTTAGAATACATACTTATCAATGTGTATTCAGACTAGAAAAGACTCAGTGTCAACATCTTTTTCATAAACACTTCCAGACTCCAGTGAGTGCCATAATATTGTGTGCATGGACTCACTCTTAATCAGAACCGGGGACAGTTGTCTTTCTCTGAATATCAAAGTCTTAAAAAATTTAAATATTTATGAAGTCCATGAACTACAGAGTCTGTGAAGATCACACTGTGGAATCACCCAGATTCAGAAAAACAAATTCTTCTTCCAGGCTTCTCTCTTATATGGAGTCTATAAGAGAGGATAGACATGATTGTGTTTATATATTTAGGAATTATAATATATAAATTGATATACATATAAACAATTTTTTAAAAAGTATGCCATGGATCTGAAAGAGAGAAAGTAGGAGTATATGGGAGGGTTTGGAAGGAGAAAATAGAAGGAGAACTAGTACTTTATAACCTCAAAGAATAAAAAATTATTTTAAAAAGGAGAAAAGTAATTATGAAGAGATGGTAAGAAAGAACAATAATTAGTAGAAATAAAGATGGTCAAAGTACATCATATGTACTTTGTACAACATATGTACAACATGTCTGGAAAAGTGTTTATGAAAGCCCTTATTTTGTGTAATTAGAATAAATTTAATATTTCAAGGAAGAGTAGAGAATGCAATGAAATTACTCTCACAATTATACTGTTTTCCTTGTAAATCCCATTCTTATTTAATAATCCCAAATCTAAATAATTAATGATGGAGTAGATCATGTATCTCATTTCCATTAGCACAATTAACAGAAAATGGGATATTCAAAACATATGAAGCCTTTTTACATTTATATTTTATAGTCTTTTAAAGTTGGTTTTGAGCTTTTTTTAAAAGGTGAAATGTCAAATAATAATTAAATCCACAGAAAGAATAAGAAACTATGAAGTACAAAATGTTTGGCTTCAATGTCACATGTAGAATTCTAACTACCCTTTAGAGATGTTAATCAAAAACCAAAATGGTCAGGCTTATCAGTTTTGAAGATGCATACCCATTTTCAATTTGCTTTACTCACAAAGAACTATGAGAGTCAGTAGCAGATGGAAACCCCCAGCTTACTTGCACTTCTAAATGAAAGAACAGTGATCAATTTAACATATTTTCCAGTATTCATAAGTCTTTTAAAAACAATTACACGCATAAATACTTACATATCTACATGAATATTCCATACTAAAAACAAGGTTTCAGTAAAAATTTGTTTAAAATTATCTCATTTTATTAAAAGAACATTTTACAATAATTTAAACTGTATTGCTGCCAAGCATGGTGGTGTGCACCTAAAATACCAACATTCAGAAGGCTAGGATAAGGCTATCACTTGAACTTACAAGTTTGAGACAGATCTGGGAAATGTAGTGTGAGATCCCATCTCCAAAAGTAACCGAAATTTTCTTTATTAAATTTACTACTCAATGGCATTGATTTAAACCACTGAAATAAAACCTCAATTTTGACTTCACTGATTTTTGTCTTTAAATATGTTTGGGAGCTAGAGAGATGGCTCAGTAGTTAAACACTAGCTGCTCTTCCAGAGGACCTAGGTTTGATTCCCAGCACCCACATGGTGGCTCACAACCATCTATAACTTCAGTTCTAGGTGACTGGACTCCCTCTTCTGGCTTTCATGGATACCAAGAACACACATAATATACAGACATACATGCAGGTAAAACACAGATATTCATAAAATAAAAATAATTTTAAATTAAATATATTTTGAAATTTATGTCATTCAAAGAAATGAAAGTAAACTAATGACTTGTAAAACATAAAAGGCCTGATTTGCCCCATCTACTGCATGGATGCATGTGCTCCACCTACATTGAAATTGATATTGATACAGTATGAGCCAGTTGAGTCTCTGGTTAACTAACTGCCTATGCTGGCTACTTTACAGGCTTCTTCATCAATGACCAGATGTCCTCCAGAAGCAAACAGGAATGGGCCAAAATGGAATGCTATCCATTCTTTTTTTTTTCTTAATTCCATATTTGTAGTTTAATTATAAGTAAATGTAAATATGCATATGTACACGTACTTGTCAGAAAAATATATGCATGTGAACTTAAGGAAAGAAGACAGAAAATTACAAATACTAACATACTTTTCTCTTAGTCTCAAAGTTAGAGTAACTATTCTGTCTCTATATTTTCTAAATTTACAACTATGATATAGATGTCTATCTCTGTATGCATGTGTTATTATTAACCTTTCTTTTCAAGACAGTTAATTTTTTGTTCAGTTGCCACTATCCTTTTGTTGAAATTAGCTAAAATAATTCTTAGCTATTCAAGTTTTCATATGTAGTTGCTGTCTTTCTGCTATAAAGAGAACCAATTAAGACACCACATTAAGAATGCTATCTATGCTTAAGGAAAAGTAAATTTGGGAAATGTTTCAAAGTCTGGGCATTTAGGAACTCTGGTACCAGTGAGTAAGTCTCACTCAAGAAGAAACAACCAGATAAATAAAACTTTCTCTACCAGCTATGCAAGGAGAAATGCTTAAGACTCAAATGGAGAGCACTGACCCCAAGCAAAGCTGGTGGGGAAGGACAGACAAAAACATTGTCTTGGAAATGAAGAAACATAGTTTTAGTCATAAGTCACCACCTAACAATGGGATCCAAACAATACTGTCCAAACTGGGCTTCAGTTTCCTCACCCATAAAATGAGAGAGCTTGTGATAAGCAGAAACACAATCTAAAATATCTTGCACTCTTAAAAATAGTTGGTTATTTTAGTCTAACTAAAATAAAGAGCCACCAACTTAAGTGCACACATCAGTTCCAAAATTGCTTATATTGGGGCAGTTACGATTTGGCCATTTTAAACAAGGCTTCCTCTGGGAAGTTCTTGGGACCACAGTACTACACTCTCTTCTCCAACTGTCCTTCGCTGTTTTCTTCTGCCCCAGATCTGGTGTTGGTGGAATTCATTTGTTTATGTCCTAGCTTCCACAGTCTTGCATAACTTGGAATTTACTGTTGCACCTTCTCTATCTAGGACACCGCCTGGTGTTGCTTTAAAGTGAATTTGACCCCTCACAAATTGTTTCTTTTATATCAACATTTTAGCTTTTAATATAACCTCCCTCAGATAATAATCTCATATTTAATTCTTAAGACTCAAAACATCAGCTTCTTTATTATTATTACGTTTTATTGTCAAAGTAAGGTTACTTTGATAAAGAGCCAAGGAGCCAATTTATTTATAAAATTTAATATAAAAACATTTTCATCACAAATCACCTAAACATAGCTCTGTAGTTGTAACTCTTGTTAAATTTAATCAACTCTCTTAACATTTTCCTTTCTTTATCAATTCAGTTCAACAGGTATTTCTTTACAGAAGAAGAAGGGGCAGAATGTCAAACCCAATCCACGATCGAGAGTGAAAAACAATATTAAACTTTTGGTAGAATTAACAAAAAAAAAAAAAAACATGGTTTACTCTGCCTCAGGAAACACAAAAGAGGGGCTTGGGTACTGTCTTCCTAAAATAAAGCTAGTAAATACTTGTAAAACCTTGTCAACTAACTGGAACACCCAGATCTCCCAGGGACTAAACAGCCAACCAAAGAGTATACATGGAGGGATCCATGGCTCCAGATACATATGTAGCAGAGGGTGGCCTTATCTGGCATCAGTGGGAGGGGAGGCCATTGGTCCTGTGGAGGTTTGATGCCCCAGCATAGGTGGATGATAGAACTGTGAGGCTGGAGTGGGTAAATGGGTAGAGGAGCACCCTCATAGAGACAAAGGGGAAGGGAGATAGGCTGGGGAGTTTGTGGAGGGGAAAGTAGGAAGGGAAATATCATTTGAAATGTAAACAAATAAAATGATTAATAAAAATGAAGAAGAAGAAGAAGCTTGCTGAGCACAACCTACCATGTACTAGTCTAAAACAGAATAAAAACAATGACAGTGTGCTCTGCACTACACAGAGTTCTAGTAGTTCAGAGTTCCAGCAAAAGAGAGGCAACTAGACTTCTTCAAAGATGAGGAGTCTGTCTCTGTGAATTTTAATTATGTCTTTTTAAATTTTTCTAAATACAGAAAACAGCAAACTGAGGATTCTGTCTGACAAGTTATCATCTTAGCCTAGCCTTTTACCTAACTTGATGTAAGTTACTTTATCCAGAGAAAAAGACAGAATAAACTATACTGTTTTTATGGCTTCTTCAAGTTCCAACTTTTTCAGGTGTGCATCATGAATAATTAAAAACTTGCCTCTTATCTGTCCAAATAATTCAACTCCAAGCAACTACTCATGGCCCATGAATTCACAATCCACACCCCCACCCCGAATAAACAGCACTAGCAACTTAAGTCCCTTTATGTGGTAATGTGAAGCTCCTAAAATTAACTGAGACCTCAATTGGTTCAAATAAAAAAGATCTCATCCTCTCAAAAGAAAAGCATATGCTAGCAGTCTCCATATTCAGATAACATGAGTCACCAGGAGCTAAGCTCACACATGCACAACACAAACACACACACACACACACACACCCCTCAGCATGAAATACAGTATTGCCTTTTTCTTTTAATTTCCTTCTATGACTTTGATGCATAGTCAAGTTTGTGAACCATTATTATAAACAATAAATGTTATGAGTCTTGAACACTGAGGGACCCTCTGTGCTCTAAATTAGTTTGGGAAAACTAATAATCATGTGTATTATTGAAATTGATTCATAATTTCTCCTTGATCAACCAGTAGTTGTTTGAACAAAACTGACAGTAGTAATTCCTTGGGGCTATGATAATTAGCAAAACTTTTCATACAGCGAGTGAAGTGCATTGGAATATACTCATATATTTTCTCCAACTCTCTTAACAATCATTATTACATTTGATAAGTGTATAGTGTTTTACAGATCTCAATGTGCTCCACATGAATCCTCATTTGAACCTAACTTAGATGTATTAATCCTGTCTTAAAGGTCAGGAATTAAAGCTCATGGATAATTACTCAGGTTCAGACAAATAAGGAGCAACTTCTTTTTAAACTGAAGTTTTTCTAACTAAAATTTCTTATCTTAATCACATGAACCATAAGAGATGTTCTTGGCATAAGATACCATTTGAAGCATCAATAAACTTACATAACTTTACAGACAGCTAAAAACATTTGTATTTCTATAAAATTTGCCAATATTTTTTAATTTTTATTACATTAATCTGAATCACTCTTACCTCAACAGCACAAATTATGAGAACAATCTTTCTATTGTTTAAACTCCATCCAAAGACATGGAGAAGACCCTTTGCTAGGCACAACAGGTGGAAACTGTTTCTCCCACTAAGAAGCACAGGAATCTGAATATAACAGGGGAGATAATTATAAACACACTCAGAAAACCAACAACTGTAGTCAACATCATCCTCTGATAAGAGTAGAAGTCCTGACAGAGTGGTAAGGCTTCTAATAGAGAAATGTGATCCAAATTCTTATCTACTTAACAATCATATCAACTTGAGATCACAATGTTGAAAATGCAGAAATAGAGTATATGTTATTGCATTGATTTTTTGTTGTTCCTGATACACATTTTCACAAACTTGGTGTCTTAAAATAACCCTAATTTATTTTATGGTTTGGAGGTTAGAAGTATGAGGCAGGTGTCTTGCTGAGCTAGAATCAGAGCTACTTTCCTTTGGAACACTCTGGGAGGAGAATCCATTGCTTTGATGTTTTCAGCTTCTAGCAGCTCACTGCATTCCTTGGCTTTTGACCTCTACTGTCTTCAAAGGCAGCAATGACTGGTCAAACCTCTTTCATGTCATCTCACATGGTTACTGAATCCCCTACCTCACTCTTCTTTTAGGTAGTGGATTGGATAATCCAGTGCAATCTGGCTACTAAATTCAGGTGCTCAGCACCTTTATCCCTTTATCTATGTCCTTAATTTCCATCTACCACAGGTACTAGCAGATTCAAACTACTAAGCATGACAAGAGGAAGAGGTCTGAGACAGCTTCTGTCTCCCTAGATTCCATCTTGCTGATTTAAACATATACTTTCCAGTCCAGAATAACAAGTTGTGTCTCTAAGTCACATCCTATAGTAAGGTACATTTAAGTTATGAAACATCTCCATCCATTCCCTAGATGTTAGTGGGAACACATGATATTCACTCTGAGTGCTATGCTTCTTAAATTCATAGATACTGGCTCACTCATCATAACCAATTGCAAATTGATTTCACTAGGGACTTACTATTCAGAACATCTATATAAGAGTATCTTCCTGTCCAGATCAATTGTTTATGCTTATAATAGCAGTACTCAAAAGCTGAGGCAGGAGGACTGCTGTGAGCTTAAAGCTGAACTCAGCTACACAGTGAGACTTGCTACAAAATATGGTAAGGCTGCATACCTAGATATAGTCTTTATTTCTCTTTCTTTTTTCTTCTTTCTTTTGTGCTAAGTGGTGCCAGCATAATTTTTTTGGTTAATTTAAAAGAGATTAGACATCATTTGACTTTTTTCTCTCTCTCCAGGAGAGTACCCCTAGGTATCAAGGAAAATTAAGTTATGGGACATCTAATTTAACAACTTTCTTTCCAGAAACATTGTTATGTAATGAGTGATTTCTGTATCTTTTCCAACACAATATCTTGCACATAATATATATCTAATGAGTAGTAACTATTATCACTCCTATCAACTGTTGGCCTGTGTGATTGAAGTTTTGAATGTCCATGCCTTAAGTCATTTAAGACATACTCCCTTCTTACGTGTATATACACCTTAGGAAAGACTGGTTATTGCTTTTATCTTACTCTTGATTTTTTGGTGAACAGTGTTTCACTATGCTACCCAGAGTGGGTTCAAGTTATGCTCTTGGGTTACACAGCAAGTACTGTACTGGATATGGTATTGTTTTCATTTATTTGTTTGTTGTTTGTTTGTTTGTTTTTTCCAGTAGAGATTCCAGAAGGAAATGGCATTATAAGGCCATGATGACATTTCTCAAAGACTACACAGACAAGAACTTTGAGTACCAATCCAAATTGTGTGGACTTCTCTGATAAGAGACTCGACTCACTTAACATTTTTGATTGAAGCAACATGAAATGGCTGTTGAGAATATTGGTGGAAAAAAAAGTGATATTTTGTTTTCTGCTGCTTGAGGGGTGTGGGGATATTTCTAAGTAACTAATTAAATAAACTTTTCTGATTATAAAAAACTGAAGTTCAGGTGATTTATTCAGTCCCATGTATTACCAGACAACAGAAGAAACCCTATAGACTTTAAAAAGCACAAGTCTTTCAAAACCATCATTAAAATCAAAGGCCCAATCTTTCACTCACAAACAAAGTAATGAAACAATCTCTCTAAAAATTAGTTTCCTGTACTATTAAAAATAAATATATGCTGCATATTCACTGTAAAAATAAAAATTATCTTATTTAGCTACTAATATTTTCAACATACATTGGTGCATAAGTATTAAACATCATTTTCCCTTCTAGAATGAATGACTCTTCCCTTTGAGGCTGTTCCACTTGCTTTCATAGCTATATTAAATTTCAGAACCTCAATGAATAAAGACTATGTTTACTTAGGGTACATAAGCCCCTGGCTAATCCTTCGAGGACTTCCATTCTGCCCAAAGAACAGGATAGCTAGTGCTACCAACTCTCTAGACATCAAATGAAAGTCACAATTTACCTAGGATAATCTTCTAAACTATTCCAAACAATTACTTCTTGTTTTCAATGATTTCTGATGCTTATTGCCATTCCTTTGTTGTCCATTTTTCTTGAGTAATAGATGTGCTTAGCACAATTCTCCAATAATGGCATATAGCTTTCACTCAAGCCTATATTCATTCTAAATATTCAGAAAAGCTAGTCTACCTGTGGTTTTATGGGACTCCTAACAGTGGGAGTGGGTGTGTCTCTGAATCTTTTGTAGGCTCTTGGGACCCATTTTTATTTCTATTGACTTTTCTTGTTCAGTCTCAATATGAGGATTTTTGCCTTGTCTTATTTTATCTTATTTTGTCATGTATGGTTGTTGTCTCTTAGTGACATTCTGTTTTCTGAAAGGAAATGAAGGGGGAAAGACCAGGGGAAAAGGGGAGGTAGGGGAGAACTGAGAAGAGTGGAGGGAGGGGAAACTCTGGACAGGATGCATTATATGAGAGAAAAATCTATTTTCAATAAAATTAAAAAAGGAAAGTCTTGTTAGACGCTCTTGTGTATAATATACTAAATCTAAGTGGATCTGACAAGTGTCCTTTCTATGTTGGTGTGCATGTAAAACCTGATTAACCCTGCTTGCCTTTTCCTCTGATCTTATCACTTTGGTTGAAAAGGTGGAAGCATTATGCAAGAAACACCTATTTCTCTTTCTAGTGTCAAAAAGACAAATGCTTAACCATTTTTTCTAGCAACATAGTGAATGATTTTACTTAAGAGGAAGCATTACTTAGAGCTTGTACAGTGTTATTTCTATGAAGCAAAACATCATTTATGACCTTGAATGGAAATTTTATGATATATTGTATGTGCATTTTGTTCATAAGAAACATAATAAAAAGAAAAAAATACCCCTGACTAGTATAACAAACGTACCATCTCATGAATATATCATTTTTCAATCTTAGTTGCTGCTGAGAAATTGTTGATTGTCTAGATCTAAAATCTGTGTATCCGTATGAAACAGAGCATTTACATGAATTGCTTATATATTGTCAAATAAATAGCCCCTAACACCTTTATCCTAGCACATGCCTCTCTTGTTTGTTTTATTAACAAACACAGTTTTTAGGAGGCTTTCTGCAAATGTATTATGGAGGGCTGAGAGAAATAGCAGGAAGATGGCAGGGAGAATATTGCTAATACAAGTTGAATACATAAATACATTAATCACACAGACCACGCTCAATTATTCAGGAGCTGGCATGATACTGTGAGATCAGCTCAGCCCCTGGCTCTTGCTCCTGTCAACTGAGCACACATTTATTAAGTCATGCTCTATACCCAGCACTCTGGGGAACTGATCAGTAGGGAGAGGAGAGAAAGAGGGATCAGAAATCATTGCCTTAGCTGAGACAATCAGATATACATGAAAAACAGCCGAAGAAAGTGACTTCTGTCCTTGTTTTCTTTGGCCAGTAATTTTTCAGCAAGGATTCATTGTTTCTCATTAATGTTACCAAAGAGCATTTAAGAGACTTGAAGTATAAAGCAGTTGTTTGTCTCTGAGAAAATAGAACTAGCTAATAGCTTAATGGGGGGAGAGAGGGAAGAAGGTAAAAGCCTTGGGGGAAAGAAAGTATGATGTTATGTACAAATGTCATTTTCTATGTCCCAGAACTCTCTCATGAGAATAGCAATTCAAGCAGTAGTATTATAATGTGGCATGAGCAATTTAATATGAATACATAGATATTCTACATAGATGCCTTTCAAGTTTGTGTGTGTGTGTGTGTGTGTGTGTTTTAATAATCAGACTAACAAGAAACATAATTACCAATTCAATTGTTTTGTTTTGTTTTGTTTTAATTCCAGCTTCTGATGTTTTAGTGGGTGCTTGCTTGTTGGTTTTTTCATTTGACCCTTTTTTTGAGACAGTCTTCCTATGAAGACCAGTCTGGACTAGAACCATGAAACTTTTTACAATAGCTCACCAAGTGGTACAATTACTGACATGCACCTGGAAGAGTTTTATATTTAGAATATATTCAAATCACATGATTTTTAGGATTGGTTAGATCTCAGTTTGAATACTAATTTCTTGAATGCCCTGATCAATAAAAGAAAAAACAAAAACAAAAAACAACATAGTTTAACACTTCTGGACCTCAATTTTCCTCTTCTGTCATGCAATGGTGACTACAACTACTTAAAGAAAAAAGTTTAAAGTAAGTAATATTCTACCTAGATACAAGGCCAGGCACAGAGCAATTAATTAATGAATGCTTATTTCTCTTTCTGCTAAACTAAAGAGAGAGGCATTCTATGGCTTACAGTCAAGGATATTAGAAATATAATTGTTTGACCAAAATAAAATGTGTATTTTGTGTAAGTCTGAAAAGAGGACACTTCACTTGTTTTAAAATATTCCAAAACTGTAGAGCTGGGGAGATGGTTCAGTGATTAAAACCAGGTACTGTCTTGAAGGGGACTAAGTTCAGTTTTCAGCTCCCATGTTGGGCAGCTCAAATACCTCTGAACCTATAAAAGTACACTCATTTGTGCAGATACAGACACATAATTAAAGTTAACAAAAAGTAAATCTTTAAATATATTCCAACATAGACATTTAGATTTAGAGGGAAAATGGAGGGTGTTTCCTCACTGTAGACCTGCAGTACTTAGCACACACATGTTAGAATGCTCAGACTTTATGTAATTATTTGAGCTCATGTCTGTATGATATGTGAATGAGCAAGTATACAAGGGTGAGATGACAAGAATTCTAAACCATCCTCTGAATGAGATCTGCTGCCCTACAATACATAAGTGCCTAAAGGTTCACTTCGGAAGCTACAAAAATGAAACCAAATCCTAATTAAAACATCTGTACACAGTGATGTGCCCCTAAAATCAAAGCACTTGGGATGCTGAAGTAGGTAGCTGGTGGAGGCTGAAAAATTGAATGGTAGTCTACATAACAAAATCCCATCTCAGGAAAAAAAAAACAAACTTTCAATGGGAAAAATTTTCATTTCTTACATTTAGAAATAGTAATTAAGCTGAATTTTGAAACTATATGGCAGAATAAGACTAAAATGCAATAAATATTAATTCCCAAGATTAACAATTCTCTTCAATTGATTGGATGCTGAAGGACTTTTCTGCCTCTACTGTATTCAATCCCCTGAGCATTTTTAATTTTTCATTTATTCAACTGGTAATCAATAGATATGACTTAAATAGTCCCAATGTGCCCAACATCTTGTTACACACTGGATTCACAAAGGGAACAGTCTTAAAAAAAAATGAGGGTTAAGGTGGTATTCTGTGAATGAACAGGGTTCAGCTAAATGTATAAGAAAAATGCTTGAATCACCTTCAAATTAAAGAAAGCTTAGATTTTCCATATAAGTTGAGAATTGACCTTTCCATGTCTGTGAAGAATTGTGCTGGAATTTTTATGGGAATTGCATTGAATCCCTAGATTGTTTTGGTAAGATGGTCATTTTTACTATGTTATTCTTTCTGATCCATGAGCACAGATCTTTCCATCTTCTTATATCTTCCTCATTTTCTTTCTTGAAGTTCTTGTCATACAGATCTTTTAGTTGCTTGGTTAGAGTTACATGAAGAACCCAGAATATTTAAAATAATCCTGTACAATAAAAGAACTTCTGGAGATATCCCCACCCCTGATTTCAAGCTATACTACAGAGCAATAGCAATAAAACCGGCACAGTATTAGAATGAAAACAAACAGGTTGATCGATGGAATAGAACTAAAGACCCAGAAATAAACCGCACACACCTATGGACACTTGATTTCTTAATAAAGAAACCAAAAAAAAAAAAAACATACAATAAAAAAAGCATCTTCAACAAATGATGCTGGTCTAACTGGATGTTTGCATGTAGAAGAATTCGAATAGATCTGTATTTATCACCCTGCACAAAACTCAAGTCCAAATGGATCAAAGACCTCAACATAAAATGGGACACACTAAATTTAACAGAAGAGAGAAGAGGGAACTGCCTTGAACACATCGGCACAGAAGACAAATTCCTGAACAGAACACCAGTAGCTCAGGCTTTAAGATCAACAATTAATAAATAAGATCGCAAGAAACTGAAAAACTTCTGCAAGACGAAAAATACTATGAATAGGACAAAATGGCAGCCTACACAGTGGAAAAATGTCTTCACTAACCTTACACCTGACAGAGGACTGATATTCAAAATATGTAAAGAACTTGAGAAATTAGACACCAACAAAGTAAAGCAAATAACCTGTTGGGTTTTTTTTTTTTTTTTTAAGTTTACAAAGATAAAGTTCTCAACAGAGGAATCTCTAATAACCCAGAAATACTTAAAGAAATGTTCAACATCCTTAGTTATCAGGGAAATGCAAATCAAAACAACTCCAAGATTCTACCTTACACCTGTCAGAATGGCTAAGATCAAAAACTCAAATGACAGCATATGCTGGTGAGGTTGTGGAGCAAGGGGAACACACCTTCATTAGTGCTGAGACTGCAAACTAGTAAAACCACTTTGGAAGTCAAATTGGTGATTTTTCAGAAAACTGGGAATAGTTCTACCCCAAGACTGAGCTATACCACTTCTTAGAGTACACACAAATGATACCCCACTATGCAAGAACACTTCCTCAACTGTGTTCCTGGCTTCCCCAGACTGTGGGGTCATCAACATGGACCTAAGGAGGGGACGGGCAAATGAAGAGACAAGAGACACAAGGACCTGGGAGCAAGACAGACTCTCTCTGATCAAGCTCAAGTGACTTTATTTCTCACACAACTTTTATAGTGAGAAAAGGGGAAATAACAGGGGTGGGGAAATTCCAGTGAGCAATGCCAAAGGAATACATCTCTATCTTAACTGCCTAATGGCAAACTGATCACATGGTTTCTGAGAAACTAAAGTTAACAAGTCAGGAAACTGAAACTTAGGCCCTTGTCCATTTTGTCCTAACAACTCAAATTCAGGTTGACTCCTGACACAAAGCAACTTAATTCATAATAGAGAGGAACTGGAAACAACCTAGATGTCAACTGAAGAATGGATAATGACAATGTGTTTCATTTACAGAATGGAATACTATTCAGCTATTAAAAACAAAGACATTGGGAATCCTTGGGACACAGGGATGGAGGAACAGCTGGGGGGAAGGAACCTTCCGGTTTCCATTTGTGGCTGGAGACCTCTGCCTGTGTCACCAGGGTTCCACAGCCAAATAGCGCTAGGAGAGAGCCAACCTCCCAGAAGTGTGGAAAAGTCCCTGAGAGGGGGTAAGAGGAGCAACACTGCTCAGCGGGACTCACCTGGAATCCTTGAAACACATGGACTGAGGAACAACTGTGGGGGAAGGAGCCTTCCAGTTTCCATTTGTGGCTGGAGACCTCTTCCTGGGCCACCAGGGCTCCATAGCCAAATAGTACTGGGAGAAAGCTAGCCTCCCAGGAGTGTGAAAAAGCCCTTGAGAGGGGGTAAGACGACTAACACTGCTCAGCAGGACTCGCCTAGAATCCTTAGGACACAGGGACTGAGGAACAGCTGGGAAGAAGGAGCCTTCTGGTTTCCATCTGTGGTAGGAGACTGCCTGGGCCACCAGGGCTCCATAGCCAAATAGTGCCAGAAAAAAGCTAGACTCCCAGGAATGTGGGCAAGCCTGTCTGCTCAGAGGGACCCAACTGGAATATCCAGGACACAGGGACTAAGGAGTGGGCTTCAGGTTTCTTTCAGTGGTTGGGGATCAGATCTTGAGACACAGGGCTCCATACTCAAATAGTGCCAGGAGACAGCTGGTATCCCAGGAGTGCCGACATGCCTTCAAGCACAGGCAAGACTACCACTTCTGTTCAAATTCACTGGATCAAAAGGGACCCTTGCAGAGCCATCAGGACACAGGAAACAAAAGACAGCTGGGGACTAGATCCTTCTGGATTCAGTCTGCACCCCAGAGCTGATGCTGTACCGCAGCTCTCCAAACCCAAATTCCTCTCAGAGAGAACTGGTCTTCAAGGATTATTGACACCTAGGCTTGCAGGAAAGACAAGCCACAGTCAGAGAGAGCAAGACCAGCTAACACCAGAGATAACCAGGTAGCAAAAGGCAAGGGCAAGAACACAAGGAACAGAAACCAAGGCTACTTGACATCATCAGAACCCAGCTCTCCCACCACAGCAAGCCCTGGATACCACAACACACCAGAAAAGCAAGACTCAGACATAAAATCACATTTCATGATGATGATAGAAGATTTTAAGAAGGAAATAAATAACTCCCTGAAAGAAATACAAGAGAACACAGGTAAACAACTAGAAGCCCTTAAAGAGGAAACACAAAAATCCCTTAAAGAATTACAGGAAAAAGCAATCAAACAGGCAGAATTACAGGAAAACACACACACACACACACACACACACACAAAAAAAAAAAAAAAACAGATGAAGGAAATGAACAAAACCATTCAAGGACTAAAAACAGAAATAGAAACAATAAAGAAATCACAAAGGGAGACAACCCTGGAGTTAGAAAACCTAGGAAAGAAATCAGAAGTCATAGATGCAAGCATCACCAACAAAATACAAAAGATAAAAGAGAATCTCAGATGCGGAAGATACCATAGAAATCATTGACACAACAGTCAAAGAAAATGCAAAATGCAAAAAGCTCCTAACCCAAAACATCCAGGATAACCAGGATACAACGAGAAGACAGAACCTGAGGATAATAGGTATAGAAGAGAGTGAAGATTCCCAACTTAAAGGACCAGGAAATATCTTCAACAAAATTATTGAAGAAAGCTTCCCTAACCTAAAGAAAGAAATGAACATAAATATACAAGAAGCCTACAGAACTCCAAATAGATTGGACCAGAAAAGTTATTCCTCCCGTCACATTATAGTCAAAACACCATATACACAAAATAAGGAAAGATTATTAAAAGCAATAAGGGAAAAAGGGCAAGTAACATATAAAGGCAGACCTATCAGAATTACACCAGACTTCTCACCAGAGGCTATGAAAGCTAGAAGATCCTGGGCAGATCTCATACAGACTCTAAGAGAACACAAATGCCAGCCCAGGCAGCTACACCCAGCAAAACACTCAATTATCATAGATGGTGAAATCAAAATAAACTATGACAAAACCAAATTTGCACAGTATGTTTCCACAAACCCAACCCTACAAAGAATAATAGATGGAAAATGCCAACTCAAGGAGGGAAACTACACCCAAGAAAAAGCAAGAAAGTAATCTTTCAACAAACTCAAAGGAAAATAGTCACACAAACATAAAAATAACATCGAAAATAACAGGAAGCAAAAATCACTATTCCTTAATATCTATTAATATCAATGGACTCAATTCCCCAATAAAAAAAGACATAGACTGACAGACTGGATCCATAAACAGGACCCAACATTTTGCTGCATCCAGGAAACTCACCTCTGTGTTAAAGACAAACACTACCTCAGAGTAAGAGGCTAGAAAACAATTTTCCAGGCAAATGTTCCCAAGAAACAGGCTGGAGTAGCCGTTCTAATATCAGATAAAATCGACTTTCAACTAAAAGTCATCAAAATAGATAAGGAAGGACACTACATACTCATCAATGGAAAAATCTACCACGAAGAACTCTCAATTCTGAACATCTACACCCCAAATGCAAGGGCACCCACATTCTTAAAAGAAACTTTACTAAAGCTCAAAGCACACATTGCACCTCACACAATAGTAGTGGGAGACTTCAACACTCCACTATCATCAATGGACAGACCTTGGAAACAAAAACTAAACAGAGATACAGTGAAACTAACAGTTGTTATGAACCAAATGGATTTAACAGATATCTTAAAGAACATTTCATCCTAAATCAAAAGAATATAACTTTTCCTCAGCAACTCATGGTACCTTCTTCAAAATTGATCATATAATTGGTCACAAAACAAACCTCAACAGATATAAGAAGATTGAAATAATCCCATGAGCCCTATCAGATCACTACGGATTAAGGCTGGTCTTCAATGACAACAACAACAAGAGAAAGCCCACATATACATGGAAGCTGAACAATGCTCTACTCAATGATAACTTGGTCAAGGAAGAAATAAAGAATGGAATTAAAGACTTCCTAGAAATTAATGAAAATGAAAGTACAACATACCCAAACCTATGGGACACAATGAAAACAGCATTAAGAGGAAAACTCAAAGCTCTGAATGCCTGGAAAACGAAACGGAGAGAGCATATACTAGCAGCTTAACAGCACACCTGAAAGCTCTAGAACAAAAGGAAGCTAATACAGCCAAGAGGAGTAGAAGGCAGGAAATAATCAAATTAAGGGCTGAAATCAACCAAGTAGAAACTAAAAGAACTATATAAAACCAGGAGCTGGCTCTTAGAGAAACCAACAAGATAGATAAACCCTTAGCCAGACTAACCAGAGGGCACAGAGACAGTATGTAAATTAACAAAATTAGAAATGAATAGGCAGATATAACAACAGAAATTGAGGAAATTTAAAAAATCATCATGTCCTACTACAAAAGCCTATACTCAAAAAAATTGGAAAATCTGGATGAAATGGATGAGTTTCTAGACAGATACCAAATACCAACGTTAAGTCACAATCATATAAACCATCTAAACAGTCCCATAAACCCTAAAGAAATAGAAGCAGTCATTAAAAGTCTTCCAACCATAAAAAGCCCAGGACCAGATGGGTTCAGTGCAGAATTCTATCAGACCTTCAAAAAAGACCTAATACCAATACTCTTCAATCTATTCCACAAAATAGAAACAGAAGGAACACTACCCAATTCAGTCTATGAGGCCACAGTTACACTGATACCAAAACCTCACAATGACCCAACAATAAAAGAAAACTTCAGACCAATTTCCCTTATGAATATTGATGCAAAAATACTCAATAAAATGCTCACAAACAGAATACAAGAACAAAGCAAAATGATCATTCACTATGATCAAGTATGTTCATCCCAGGGATGAACGGATGGTTCAATACCTGGAAATCCATCAATGTAATCCACTACATAAACAAACTCAAAGAAAAAAACCACATGGTCATTTTATTAGATGCTGATAAAGCATTTGACAAAATTCAACATCCCTTCATGATAAAAGTCTTGGAAAGATCAGGAATTCAAGGACCATACCTACACATAGTAAAAGCAATATACAGCAAACCAGTGGCCAACATCAATCTAAATGGAGAGAAACTTGAAGCAATCCCACTAAAATCAGGGACTAGACAAGGCTGCCCCCTCTCTCTCCCTATCTATTCAATATAGTACTTGAAGTTCTAACTTAGACAACAAAAGAAGGTCAAATGGATACAAATTGGAAAGGAAGAAATCAAAATATCACTCTTTACAGATGATATGATGGTATACTTAAGTAACCTGAAAAACTCCACAAGAGATCTACTACAGCTGACAAACAACTTCAGCAAAGTGACCAGGTACAAAATTAACTCAAGCAAATCAGTAGCCTTCCTATACTCGAAGGAACAGGCTAAGAAAGAAATTAGAGAAATGACACCCTTTACAATTGTCACAAACAATATAAAGTATCTTGCTGTGGCTCTAACCAAACGAATGAAAAATCTGTATGACAAGAACTTCAAGTCTCCTTAGAAAGAAATCTAAGAAGTCCTCAGAAAATGGAAATACCTGCCATGCTCATGGATTGGCAGGATTAATATAGTTAAAATGGCCATCCTGCCGAAAGTAATCTACAGATTCAATGCAATCTCCATCAAAATTCCAACTCAATTCTTCATAGACTTAGAGCAATTCTCAAATTCATATGGAATAACAAAAAACCCAGGATAGCAAAAACTATTCTCAACAATAAAAGGACTTTGGGGGAATCAGCATCACTGACCTCAAGCTGTACTACAGAGCAGTAATGATAAAAACTGCATGGTATTAGTACAGTGATAGGCAGTAGATCAATGGAATAGAATTGAAGACCCAGAAATGAACCCACACACCTATGGTCACTTGATCTTTGTCAAAGAAACTAAAACCACCCTGTGGAAAGAAGACAGCATTTTCAACAAATGATGCTGGTTCAACTGGTGGTCAGCATATAGAAGAATGAAAATTGATCCATTCCTATCTCCCTGTACAAAACTCAAGTCCAAGTGGATCAAGGACCTTCACATAAAACCAGATACACTGAATCTAATAGAAGAGAAAGTGGGGAAAAGTCTCAAACACATGGCACAGGGGAAAAGTTCCTAAACAGAACACCAATGGCTTATGCTCTACAACCAAGAATTGACAAATGGGACCTCATGAAATTACAAAGCTTCTGTAAGGCAAAGCACACTCTAAATAGGACAAAACGGCAACCTACAGATTGTAAAAAGATCTTTACCAATTCTACAACCAATAGAGGGTTAATATTCAATATATAAAAAGAACTCAAGAAGCTAGACTCCAGAGATCCAAATAACCCTATCAAAAAATGGGAACAGAACTAAACAGAGAATTCTCAACTGAGGAAACTCAAATGGCAGAGAAGCACCTAAAGAAATGTTCAACATCCTTAGTCATGAGGGAAATGCAAACCAAAACAACCCTGAGATTTCACTTCACACCAGTCAGAATGACTAAGATCAAAAATTCAGGTGACAGCAGATGCTGGTGAGTATGTGTAGAAAGAGGAACACTCCTCCATTGCTGGTGGAAATGCAAAATGATACAACCTCTCTGGAAATCAGTTTGGCAGACCCTCAGAAAAATGATCATAATACTACCTGAACACCTAGCTATTCCACTCCTGGGCATATATCCAGATGTTGCTCCAACATGGAATAAGGATACATGCTCCATTATGTTCATAGCAGCCATATTTATAATAGCCAGAAACTGGAAACAACCCAGATGTCCCTCAACAGAGGAATGGATACAGAAAATGTGGTACATTTACACAATGGAATACTACTCAGCTATTAAAAACAATGACTTCTTGAAATTCGCAGGCAAATGGATGGAACTTGAAAATATCATCGTGAGCAAGGTAACTCAGTCACAAAAGAATGAACATGGTATGTACTCACTGATAAGTGGCTATTAGCCCAAAAGTTTGGAATACCTAATAGTCACTTCACATTTGGCTGAGTGTGAGGTCCCAGATGGAGGAGTTGGAGAAGGGACTGAAGGAGTTGAAGGAGTTTGCAGCCCCATGTAGGGAGCAACAGTGTCCACTGGCCTGACCTCCCGATGCTCCCAGAGACTGGATCACCAACCAAAGAATACACATGGAGGGACCCATGGTGCTGGCCACGTATGTGGCAGAGGAGGGTCTTGTTAGCCATCAGGGAGAGGGGGCCCGAGAGTGTTAGATTCCCCAGTGTAGGAAAATGCCAAGGAAAGAAGAGAGTGGGTGGGTGAGTGAATACCCTCATATGGGCAGGGGGAGGGGATAGGGAGGTTTCAAAGGGGAGATCTAGAAAGGGGGAAACATTTGAAATGTAAATAAAGTATAAAAAAAAAAAAGATATCATAAAATTTGCAGGCAAACAGATCGAACTAGAAAATATCATTCTGAGTGTGGTAACCCAGACCCAGAAAGGCATGCAAAGTATGTATTCACTTATAGGTGGACAGTAGCCACAATGTACAGGATAACTATGCTACAATGTACAAACCCAATAAAACAAAGTAACAATAAGGGCCCAAGGGCAGATGTGTGAATCTCACTTAGAAGGGGAAATACAAAAGTCTTGGGAGGTGGATTGAGGGAGGAAACTGGGTGGGAGAGGGTGTGAGAAGGGAAACAGCAATGGGGAGACAGGGTTGGTGTGGGAGAGGGCTGGAAGAGACAGAGGAAATCAGTGAGGGGCATCTCTGGGACTATCTGGAGAGCTGGGACAGGGTAAACCCAGGGAAGTTTATGGGGGTAACCCTGGCTCCTGCCAGCAGGGGTATGGAGACTGAATTGGCCACCTTCTATAGCTAGGCAGGATTTCCAGTGGAGGGATGGAAATATCAACCTACCCACAAAACCTTCAGCCCAAAATTTCTCCTGCCTATAAGATGTGCAGGAATAAAAATGGAGCAGAAATTGAGGGAACAAGCAAAAAATGACTGGTCCACCTTGAGACCCACCCCATGGAAGACAGCCAACTCCTGACACTGTTAATGATACTCTCTTATGCTTGCATACAGGAGCCTGGCATAACTGTCTCCTGAAAGTCTTCATCCATCAGCAGACAGAAACAGATCCAGAGATCCACAGCCAAACATCAGTCGGAGCTCAAGGGAATCATATGGAAAAGCTGGGGATAGGATTGAACAAGCCAGAGGGGTCAAGGACACCACAAGAATGCCTACAAACTCAATTAACCTGGTCCCTTGGGTGCTCACAGAAACTGAACCATCAACCAAAGAACATACATGGCCTGGACATAGCCCCCCACCCTGTGTACATATGTAGCAGATGTGCAGTTTGGTCTTCATGCTGGTCCCCCAATAACTAGAACAGAAGCTGTCCCTGAATCTGTTGCCTGCCTGTGGATTCTGTTCTCCTTACTGGGCTACCTTTTCTTGCCTCAGTGGGAGAGAATGTGTTCAGTCCAACTGTGACTTGATGTCACAGTCTGGGTTGGTACCCAAGGGGGGATTCCCCTTTTCTAAAATAAATGGGAGGAGATAATTGGGGAGGGATTTGTGACGGTGGAGCTAGGAGGAAAGAGGGAGGTCTTTGACCAGTATGTTGAATGAATGAATGAATGAATGAATTTTAAAATCCCATTGAAAATAGATAAAGTAAGCTTCTTAAAGGAAAACTATTTTAAGCTGAGGGTAAAACTTAAAAAGGAATTTACTCTGCCAACAGATGGGGAGAACATCCAGAGAGAAGGGCATTGTCTGTTTTGTCTACTCCAATTGAGGTTCTGATATTTTCCACATCGCCTGTCAAAGCCCAAATGTTCTCATTCGTTCCAAGTCCATACACACCCTTCAGCTGCTGACTAAAATCCCCTGTACCTATTTCCTTCTACTGCTTTCAAACAAAAAAACTGGCACTCCCTGTTTCCAACTTTTCAAAAAGAGAGTGAGTGGAGTGTAACCCTAGGCCTTTTCTTCTGCTGCTGCTTACCACGTGGTCATTAACCTGTCCTAAACCTTAATTTTTTTAAACTCATCCTTCTCTTCCCCAAAATCACAGCTCTAATTCAGATCTTCATGGTTTCCTGACACAACTATCAAAAGCATGGTCTGATCTTCTCTGGCTTCAGTTTGTCCAATTTCACTTCTATCCTTCACACTTACTGCAGATGAAAATCTTGTTATTTTCCTCCAGGAATCCCTCAGAATTTTCCCCGAAATAACAGGTTGCATTTTTTCACAACTTAGATGTATTTGATCATCTGTCATTTGCCTATAACTACATCTCAATCCAGCCATGTGCAGGAGAGCTTGTATGGAAAGGTTCATGGGCAGCATATAGGCTGCCTCCTCAAATTGCTTTCCAGACAACCCCATCCCTCCAATATTAGCTTAGTATCTTCCTCTATAAACCATTTCTTGACCTTCACAAACTGATGGTAACACTTCCTGAATACTCTCACTGTTTCTTTCTTTCTTCCATGATAAAACAACCATGCCTCCCCTCTATAACGCACACCACAACAGTCCTTAGCCCACTCTTGATTGGCCAGATCCCTCCATTCATCACCCTTATGAAGCCTTGGGCTTTTTTCTCCCATAAACTACCTAGAGCTATACTGTTATTTCTTTTGAGAACTCCCATTATTTTGTAATTATACCTTTATAACAGTGGTTCCTCTGTAAGCATTCCTTGCTCATTAGTATTCAGAGCAAAGCCTGGGATCTCTTTTTGGCCACCAATACATGGTTCATGTTTATCATGACTCCAAGTGATCCCCGAAATCCTATAAGTTGATATCTGGAGAGATCCTGTAACTTCCCCAACATGATAAAAAAAAAATAAGTTAAATCAGGACTGAACCACTGATTGTCTGATTTTGGAGTTAATAAAATTCACCATCATATAATTTATTCAAGTTGTTTATAAATTATTAAATAAATTACCTTCTTATTAATTATATTTAACTCATCAGCCTCTGTATGACTTTTACCTGCTTTATACACCCTTATATTTTCCAGATTGTTTATAATGATAACTCACCAAATTATAACACACAAAAAATAAATTGTATTCTAAAGGTTCATTTTAGAACAAATAAACTATATATAAAAATGTTAAATTGTATGTACTTCAGTGCATACCAAGGAAAACAAATTAATTAAAGGTAAAGGAAGTTATAAGAGTCAGAACATCAAACTCATTTGAATGTCTGTTAGTAAAGAAAACATGAAAAATTAAAAATGTTGGTGGAAATGTGGGAAAGTTAAGATTCTGGTGCTTTTCTGGTGCAAGTATATGAAAAGCAGTATAAGAATTCCTCAAATAGATCCACACTGTCCAACAAATCTGAATATGCGCTTAAAAGAATTAGACCAATCGTAGGAATGTACACAAGTAAACTGTAAACTCACAATTGCTCTTCAAACATCAATGGCCATAACAACAGTATTACAGTAGCCAAAAAGCAGAAACAACACAAAAGTCCATTTATATGTGAAGGGAGAATCATAATGTGCAATGCACAATAACAGAACAGTGTTCAGCCTTTAAAAAGAATAATGTTCTAAATACATGATAGAGTGTAAATAAACTGTGAAGACATTGTGCAGAGTAAAATAAGCCCATAACTAAAAGGAGAAATGTTACATGATTTTACTTATACAACATACCTAGTCAAGTTTATATAGTCAGAAAGCAAAATGGTGCACACACAGGCTTCAAAGAAAGGAAGATAAAGAGTTATCATTTAATGAATACAGAATTCCATTGGGGGAAGATAAAACTTCTGAATTTGGTGATACTGGCAGTGATACAGCAATGTAACAGTGCCTAATGCCACAAAACTATGCAGCTAAAATGGTTAAAGGTAAATTTTGTTATGCAGATTTTAAAAGAGAGATAGCATAGGAAGCTAATGTGACAGTGTTTCACACAAAAAATATAAAAGATGTGGTGCCAGAGTCCTGTCAAATACTCCCAATGGGAAGAAAAAAATACAAAAGAAAGAGTACATTACCAACATCAATGCCTGTTCTTATCCCCTTGCACCCAACTCTACATGTTAAAAACTGGCCACTAGAAAGATCTGTATCTTCTCTCCTGAGAGTGGGTTTTTGTTTTTTGTTTTTTGTTTTTTTGTTTTTGTTTTTGTTTTTGTTTTGCTCCACCTTGGTGAGGACATGCTGGGGAAGTGAATGACTCTGAGGGAAATGTGACTGCTGAGTGAGAGCAAATCCCTTGGTCCTCTAAAATGATCAATCTGAGGTGTTCTGCAGGAGAATAGAGCTCCCCACAGGAATGGACTCCAATTGACAGACTGATGACATCCAACTGGCTTCCCTCCTTCCTTATTTTACTTTTTCCAAGCTGCCTCCTAGTTTAAAACTGGTTATATTTAAATTGTGGTCTTAGTCTCTCCAAACTAAAGCATAGCAAGAACTCCAAATTGGTGAAATGTTCCCAGAGACATCACAGAGTGGGCAAGTGCCAGGAGAGATGGGAGGAAACAGCACTCTCTTTAATGCACATGGGCCCAAGTTTGAAGAAGAACTATACTAGACAAGGACCCTTCCTTGTTTACCAGGACATTTACATAAATAATAGGTGCCATCCTGATGCTTAGAAGACAACACTTGGGCCAATGACAGCCAGCTTATCCTAATGTTTAATTTATAATTTTCTCAATGGATCTTTAAGAAAACTGGCCCGTTTACATTTTTCTGGGTCCTTTGTAAATAGTTACATGATAGCATGACACTACACCAGCTTGCTTTAGAGAGCCCCTAATTCTATAAGCTAAATGTAAATATACAGCCTGAACTGAAAACTTACTGGGTCCCATAAAGTACTAACAGTATGTCTGTTGTTTAGCCCGGTGTGCTCCTTCTTTCTGTCAGAGAGTAAAACCATACTGAGAAAATCTTCCCTTCAATGCAGCTTTTTAAGAGAAACAACAGAATAACAAAAAGGTCTCCCAGACCTCCTGTCTCCTAATTAACAATCAATCCTCATTTGCTTTGCAGTCGGTTCTGGGTATCTATTGGAAAGAAGCTATACAGATAATTATCTCCTCTGGCCTGGAATTGGAGTCCCAATACAGAACCACTTACGATTTACCATTCAGTCCCTGAAGTCAATAGTGGTCTAGGCGAAAGGCGAATGCCAATGCACTGCTTCAAATGGGGAACTGATTCTTCCTGTTTCCCATCAACCCATTCCCTACTCTCCCTAGGACATTTTTGTCAGACAGTTCCCCTGTGCCATATACACAGGGAGGCACCATCTCTATTGGACAAGGGATTTAACCACTATTTAAGAGCCAAAACGGGAACACAGCCAGAACAACTGACTCACACAGCACAGCTTGAACCACTAGACCGAGCTTCCGCCCTGAGAAGGAGATGAATCAGTCAACAGTGATTCATCTCACCCAGGAAAATGTGTTTTCCCTAGGAGAGAGAAGTTCATTTTGAACATAATAACACAAAGGTGCAAAAAGAAACTCAGAAAACAGGCTGGTAAAATTCAACAGCCATGTAAACTTCCAGTTACATACTCATGCAGTCACATGGTCCAAAAAAGCATGAGCATTGCTCAGCGAGATGTCAGAAAAAAACAATTAGATATTGTTAATGTTTTAGTTGATGAGTGAATTCTATTTATATTTATGAGTTAATGCAATGTTTTTTTATTATGCATATATATGGAATGATTTCATCTAGCTAATTAACATATCCATCACTTTACCTGCTTTAATAACAGTTAAAATACTATCAAGAATTAATGTGTGCTTTAACTTAAATTAAAAAATAAAACAAGCTCTAGAATATTCTTAATTTAAAAGTTTAAATTGGTGATTTAAGCAATTTTGTAATGTCTGGGGGTGAGGGCAGAAACAGATAGGCACATGCCAAGTCACCTGTGTGAGGATCAAAAGACAACTATAGGTATTGATCCTTCCCTTATATCTTGAGACGGGCTCTCTTGCTGTTCACTGCTGTGTTTGCCAAGTTATCTAGACCACAGATTTTCAAGGATTCGACTCCCTCTACTTATTTGGCTATTAGGATGCTAGGGCTACAGATTTGTGTCATTTTCAGTTTTACATGGGTTCTGAGAATCCAAACTTAGGTCTTGTGTGGCAAGCTCTTTACCCTCTAAGCTATCTATCTCCCCACACCTCCGTAAAATCTTTTTTTTTTTTAATTAACCATGGGTGAAAATCACAAAG
The DNA here is from genome assembly GCA_019843965.1 of Rhynchomys soricoides. Classification (NCBI taxonomy): domain Eukaryota; kingdom Metazoa; phylum Chordata; class Mammalia; order Rodentia; family Muridae; genus Rhynchomys; species Rhynchomys soricoides. Next base: position 508,209 of record JADRCH010000323.1, on the reverse strand, counting down.
ATAACTTTTATTATAAACAAGTTCAGCACGAACAACTGGCTAAATTTATCAGTTACTTCATAAACATAGGATCTGCCATTTGTTAGATGTCATCTCTAATTTCTGTAACAACCCCCCAAATAAGAATTATCTACATTTTTTAAAATGGTATCAGATGCTTAAGGAAACGTGGGGGCCTGACTGAAGTAAAATACATTTTTGCTCTGAAATTCATGCTTAAGCTATTCTGGGTTCTAAATAGTCACTCACCACCATGCCCCACTCCAACTTGGAGATACCTGAAGCTCATCTATATCTAAACCAGCACACTGGATACTGTGGGCATTTGAGAGAACATCAGTGTACCATATGCTTTGCATTAGCAAGCGAAGTGTACTCCTCTGTCTCTCTCTCTCTCTCTCTCTCTCTCTCTCTCTCTCTCCCCCTCTTCCCTATCCCTTTTCCCTCCCTCTCCCTCCTTCCCTCCCTCCCTCTCAAAATGATGGATATGTCATGCACACACATACACACACCACAGCTAGCCTCAGACTCAATATGTAACCAAATATGACCTTGAACTTCTGGTCCTCCTACCTCTACCTTCCAAATACTGAGATTGCATGGATCATGACTTCTAGCCAAGTTGCAGTCTCCATCGCCTGTGTGTGTGTGTATAGTCATACCTTTATCATTAAACATATTGTTATTCTACCTTTATGAAATCTTGCTTGCTGTGTTTCTTCATTTAAAAAATTGGAAATTTTCTTTATTTACATTTCAAATGTTTTCCCCTTTCCAGGTCTCCCCTTCAGCAACCCGTTAATCCATCCTCCGTCCCCTGCCTTTATGAGGGTGCTCTCCCACCAGCCCACCCAATCCGGTCTTCCCGTCCTGGCATGAAACACCCTCAGGCCCAAGGGCCTCTCCTCCCACTGATGGCCAACAAGGCCCTCCTCTGCCACTTATGAGGTCAGCACCATGGGTCCCTCCATGTATATTCTTTGGTTGGTGGTCCAGTCCCCAAGAGCTCCTGGGGGTCAGGCCAGTTGACACTGTTGCTCCCTCCATGGAGTTGCAAATCCCCTCAGTTTGCTGTGTTTCTTGTCTAATCCTGAACTCCTACCTACACTATCACAATCTCACCATAGCTTCATTTGCTGCATGTGTTCTTGACAAATAATCCTACCATGCACTGTCAAAGGTTCTTACTGGGAAAGCAAACCTACAAATAAGATCACTTGACAGAAGTGTATTGGAATTATTCTCATCATTTTTCCTTTCTTACACTGATTAGGTCCTGGGCGTGGGAAAAGAGGCAGCTTATAGAAGTTACACTGATATTCACAAAACCCATAGCCAAAAGCTATGTGTAAGAGGCTATATGTGGTGGAATCATAAAGTGAGCCAGGAGAAAACAACATGGGAGACATTGAGACATTGGTGGAAATGACTTAGGGTAAAGGGAACAAGAGTTACTAGGAAAATTTCTTGGGGAGACTAAAACTAATGGTGTTATTTGCTTTTCCAGTAGGTTTTAAATGCTAAGTTTCAAACTCCAATGGACAAACTAGTAGGGAAAGTTATTCTTCACAAAGAAAAAAAATGAAATAAAACCTAAATATTTCATCTTAGTTTGATATACCTATTTGTGCCTATGTCACTTTTATAAATGTACATTTCCAGTCCTGGTTTATTAATAAACTGTTATCACTCACTAATTTAAGGTGTCTAATATATAAATAACTTTCGCAACTAATTCAAACTAGCAATGTATGACACTAGTCTCAAATAGTGTGAAATTTTCTTTAAAAATTGCTGTGGGCTGCCCAATAATTATACACTGTGACATGGTAGCAGCCTAACCTCCATCTGAAATTAGAAAACACCAGGCCAGTTTCAAACAAATGATGTACTGGTTTGAAACCATGCAAGCAAATGCATAAATACATTTAAATTTACTCAGATAATTGTCCCCTTGGTAGTCAGGGATTTATAGTCTTAAATTATTTGTTTTTTATCTTTTTTACAACATCACTGTGGTAGTTATCCCAGGGTCATTCTCACTAACATTTATTCTGGTCACAAAGCTGAGTATTTTGTCACAGATGAATTTACCCTAATAGCTCCTCAGCACTAAGTAATTAACATATTAACAAAAGTTGAGTACCAGCAGTAAATAATTAGTATGCCTCTTATGTTAGCTAAATTATAAAGATATAAAATTAATGTCAGTAGATATATAAAGATATAACATTCTGTGGTATATTTGAAATTCTTAGTATAGAGTATACAGAACTTGAGGAACTCAAGAGAATGAGTTTTACTTGAAATTTCAAAGACATCAGGCACTCTTCTAAATGTTGTCAGTTGGATGTCATACCTATGTCAGAAGCCTGTGTCTTCTCTTTGCACTGCTTGTGTTTTCCTGAAAGAGGTCAGAGGCTGAGGATGGTGTCTCCCAACAACACTTCCCATTTTACCTGAGAAGTACTTAAAGAATTCCTCTCTGAAGGTATGTCTAGTAGAACATTTGTTTACAAACAAGAATGAAAGAGCCATACATAACTGGATGGATATTTCAAAACTATACAGTCAAACTATATGTTAACCCCTGTAACTATGAGTAGAATGCTCTTCCTGCTACACTACATGGCTTCACATAAAACTTATGTTTACAGATATATTTCAGGTAAGGCTTGTCATTGTTATAAAAATCTGACAACCTCAACAAATAACCTCCTTGATCTAGTTATAGATGAACCAGCTACTCAAAGTTCAAAACATTAAAAATAAAAACCTAAATATTTCACCATGATTTAGCATACTTGAATTGAGAAGTTTTGTGTTCTTTTTCGCTTTCTACTGAGAAGGAATAGAAAAAAATTGGCATTTTTTGTTGTTGTTGTTCATTTTTAAAATTTTTTTGTTCATGGTATTTATTAAATCAATTCTACCATTAACTCTGATCAGAAACTGAAATTGGTCAGAAAGCTGAAGGATTTTATGACATATGTAGGTAAAGAGTAGTCTACCGTCTTTTAGCATAAACCATATATTTTTCAACATATTTACTTATTTTATTTTTATATGTTTGTTATTTTGCTTACATATATGTCTGTGTATCACCTGTGTCCATGGATGTCAGAAGAGGATGTCACATCCTCTGGAACTGGAGCTATAGATGGTTGTGAGCATTCATGTGGGTGCTGAAAATCAAATTCAGGTTCTCTGGAGGAGTAACCAGTGCTCTTAACCAGAGGCATCACTCTAGTTCCTAATCCACATATTTTTAAGAATACTGATATTTGCATCCTTGCTACATTTTATTACATTTTCTACAGATCTCAAAAAGATCATTTTTTTTAAATGCACAACAAAATTTTACAAATATTAGTACATCCATTCATTTTCAGAGGCAATAAATAGTGGATCTCTTCTACTTTTATATAAAGTAACAGATAAATTCTTCCTTAATTTTATGCAGTATTTTTTAATTAAAATATAATTACATCTTTGTTCCCTCCTTATCCTCCTTCCTTGTCTCCATTTTATCTCTCCCATCCACACTGTATGTTGGAGAATAAGCAAAAAAAAAATAATGAAGGAAAACTATGTTGGGGGAATAAGTTGGAGAATATGCAAAAAAATGAAGGAAAATCTAGAAAGATCATAGAATCTCTACTCATTACAAATCAGAGAAAAAGAATCTGATGATATGTTTTGCTGTTATGAGGATTTCTAGACATTGTTTTTATTTTGGTTGTTGCCAGAGGCATTTGTGTATGCACTGATTCTTGGTGACATCTCACACACACACACACACACACACACACACAAAATCCATTTCCTGACTTAAGAAAATCACTCAAATAAAAATGGAAATCACAGCATAACGTAAACACTCAGACAACAATTCCAGCAGATTCTGTGACCTGGCCAATTATGTTGTAGTTACACCACAAGACCCCAGGCAACAAGCTCCTCCCACAAGGAGACAAACACCTAACTGATATACATATGAAAATTATACTTCCTAAAGCATTTCAGAATAAACATCCAGACACATTAGCCATGAGCGAAGAGGGACAAAATGTGATAAACATTCAGCAAATTAGCCACAAAGACCTATGCCAGCCAAAACAAGAGAAGAAAGTTGATAATATAGTGAGTACAAGAAAAAACTCCAAAGCAAAAACGTCAGAAGTACATCAGACTCCAAGGTTAGGTTATCAGGAAGCAAAGAATGCTGGTTTCAGCAGAGACATCTCATATATAATCTACAACACCCTTAACATCTATGCTGACACTTCTCTGTCTCTTCAACCACATGCCTCAATAGTACACATTCTATTGCAGTTTTATGCTTCTAATTGGCATATCATTTTCCAACTTGTCTACGTAGAAATTTAACTTTCCTGCAGGAAAGAATCCAAATTCACTGCCACAAAAACAAAACAAAACAACAACAACAAAAAAAAACTTTCCCCAAATTAAAGGAAGATGAGCATTTCATCATTCAGAGACCAGATAGTTTAACATTATTATATCATGCAATATGTTACATTTTAGCTGCTTATAAACTGATTATCACTAGCTAAAACTTCCTTGAAAGCAAGAAATGTTCACTTCTTGTATTTTTACAATTTACTGGAACACAGTGCCTGATCCACCCTAAGCTCTCAAATATTTGAATACATAAAAAGCACTTATCAAACTTTTATCTTTGCTCTACCTTTCTTAGACACAGCAGCTATCATATTCACTTTCCCTTCAATACTTCACTCAAGTTTAGGCCATGAACATAATTATTTAACAAATCAATAGATTAATGAAAATCTGGTCTAATTCAACTATTTATAGGTACCAAGTCCCAGAGAAACAAGGTGGGAACATCTAGTGTGCTTTGAAGTAGAAAAGTGTCAATAAAGTATAAGAAACACAACAATTTACTCCGCTGTGTCTTCTCAGGCAAGTGACAATCTCTCTGTCTAGGTATAATTAGCTATAATTGGTAACTAAGAGTACCTCGTATTTATCATAGTAATACTATTGTAAAGAAGAGGGGAGCCCGGGCCATGCAGAAAGCATTGTCAGTGTGTGTCAGTGTGGTGGTTCTTAGATGTCAAGAACATTTTCAAAATGAGAGAAACTAAATATCTATACAGGAAAAATAAAAGAATTAACCTAAAGAATATGAAACAATAAGAAGATTCGGCAAAAACCTTGCTGGCCATTTGACTTGTTTAATTCATTTCCCATTCCCTACATTGATAACATCTATTCATCCAGCAGGCATTTTTATATTGTTATTCTTCAGTAAAATTTAGTCATTTCAGCCTCTATTGAATTCTTTCATTCCACCTCCCTTTTCTGTTAAAACTCCTCTTCTTCCCACAAGTGTCCCTCCTGCTTTCATTTCTCTCTCTCTCTCTCTCTCTCTCTCTCTCTCTCTCTCTCTCTCTCTCTCTCTCTCTGTGTGTGTGTGTTTAAGAGAGAGGGGGAGACCCCAGGGAATATTTATTAAGCAGCTACAGTGCAAGATAGTAGGAAAAACATGGGATAAAGTGTAGACATGTCTGTGGAGTCTTGAACACAATTTACTTCATTCTGAAATGAAAGTATTGGTTTAAAAGTTTAAATTAGTAACACCACCTCTATAGGATGTTTTCATTATTAATTTATTGTCTGATAAATTCATGCATGCAGATAATACACTCTAGTCATTTCTCTTGGCTACTCTATTTTGTCTCCTTTTCAACCACAACAAGCCACACATACACACAAAATCATACACACACACACACACCATGCCTTTTTGTTGTTGTTTATATCATGACCAAGCTCAGCATCCTGGAAGAATGTGGGTGTGGAGGTATCTGCTACAGCATGGACAACTCACCATTGTCTACACCTCTGAAGACAGTGACTCCTTTTCTCAGGAACCATAAAGAGCTAATAGCTCCCTAAGAAGGAGTGAGGTTACAGGACCTCCTTTGTCAATCCAGCCTGAATGTTGATGGAGTCAGTCTTGTTCAGGATACATCTGCTATTAGTTCATGAGTGTCACAGCTGTCATGCCCATACGACAGCGTTTGACAACCTGTTTTCCCAGCATTCAATTTATAGACTCTCTTTTCCCACCACATTGTCTGAGCTTTGGTAGGAGTGATGTTAATGTCCTATTGAAAGTTGAGCAGTCAACAGCAACTTATTCTCAGAACCCTCCCAAGCAAAGATTCTCTCTGTTAGATGCAATTCACTGCAAGAAGGAGTTTTTCTGTCCCAGGCTAAGAACAAGTTTAGACTATAGATATAAACATAAGTACTTATGAAATAGTGAGAAAACATATCCATTCAGCAAAAAAGCAGAAACAAGTTCATCCCTAGAGAGCACACACTAAATCACACTTAATAAATAAATAAATAAATATAACACAGAAAAAAATCTGAGTCGAACTGAACCAACATACAAAAATATAAAAGTTGTACATATTAGTGAGAGCTCATTAGTGTCTGATACATATAAAAACGTGCATAAAACTTAAGTTAAGAGAAATATACTACTCAAACATTTATTAATTGTTGGTGCTGAAAACTTTGAAAATCCATGTAAGTAGGAGGGGAACAAGTTGAGAAGAAGCATTCAGCACAAATGGGAGGAGATGCAATGGGGCAGTGAAATGGGGAAATATGATTGCAATATATTGCATGTATTTATGAGATTGTTGGAAATGGAAAAATAATAAAAATCTACTCCTGGCATTTGCAGCCAGGGAGGTAATCCTGTACCACAGGGCTCCATACCCAAATAGTGCCTGGAGAGAGCTAGCCTCCCAGGATTGCAGACAAGCCTGTGAGCTGGGGTAAGACAAGCATCTCTGCTCAGAGAGACCTGCCTGGAACCCTCAGGACACAGAAACCAAGGTGTGGCCTTTTGGTTTTCATCTGTGGCCAGGGAACTGCGCCTGTGCCACAGGGCTCTATACCCAAATAGCACCAAGAGAGAGCTAATCTCCCAAGAGTACCGACACACCTTCGAGCACAGCCAAGACCAACACTTCGGTTCAAATTCCTGGACCAAGAGGGAACCATGCAGAGTCATCAGGACACAGGAACCAAGGGACAGCTGGGGACAGGATCCTTCTGGTTTCTGTCTGTACCCCAGAGCTGATCCTATACCACAGCTCGCCAAACCCAAATTCCTCACAGAGAAAGCTGGTCTCCTAGGATTACTGGCATAGAGGCTTTCAGAAGGGAAAAGCCATAGTCAGAGAGAGCAAGACCAGTGAACACCAGAGAAAACCCAATGGCAAAAGGCAAGGGCAAAACAAAGCAACAGAAACCAAGGATACTTGGCATCATCAGAACACAGTTCTCCCAACACAGTGAGCCCTGGATCCCCCAACACACCAGAAAGGCAAGACTCAGATTTAAAAGCACATATCATAATGATGATAGAAGACTTTAAGAAGGACATAAATAACTCCCTTAAAGAAATATAAAGGAACACAGGTAAACAGGTAGAAGCCCTTAAAGAGGAAACACAAAAATACCTTAAAGAGTTACAGGAAAACACAATCAAACAGGAAAAGGAGATGAACAAAACCATCCAGGATCTAAAAATGGAAATAGAAACAATAAAGAAATCACAAAGGGAGACAACCCTGGAGAGAGAAAACCTAGGAAAGAGATCAGGAGTCACAGATGCAAGCATCACCAACAGAATATAAAAGATAGACACAAGAATCTCAGGTGCAGAAGATACCACAGAAAACATTGACACAACAATCAAAGAAAATGTAAAATACAAAAAGCTCCTAACCCAAAACTACCAGGAAATCCAGGACACAATGAGAAGACAAAACCTAAGGATAATAGGTATAGAAGAGAGTGAAGGTTCCCAACTTAAAGGGCCAGTAAATATCTTCAACAAAATTATAGAAGAAAACATCCCTAACCCAAAGAAAGAGATGAAAATAAACATTCAAGAAACCTAGGGAGCTACAAAGAGATTGGACCAGAAAAGAAATTCCTCCCATCACATAATAGTCAAAATACCAAATGCCAAAACAAAGAAGGAATATTAAAAGCAGTAAGGGGAAAAGGTCAAGTAATGTAAAAAGGCAGGCCTATCAGAATTACACCAGATTTCTCATCAGAGACTATGAAAGCTATAAGATCCTGGGAAGATCTCATACAGACTCTAAGAGAACACAAATGCCAGTCCATGCTGCTATACCCAGCAAAACTTTCAATTACCATAGATGGTGAAACCAAGATATTCTATGACAAAACCAAATTTACACAGTATCCTTCCATAAACCCAGCCCTATAAAGGGTAATAGATGAAAAATGCCAACAAACATAGGGAAACCACACCCTAGAAAAAGCAAGAAAGTAATCTTTCAACAAACACGAAAGAATATAGCCACATAAACATGACAATGACTTAGAAAATAACAGGAAGCAACAATCACTATTCCTTAATATCTTTTAACATCAATGGACTCAATTCCCCAATAAAAAGACATAGACTGACAGACTGGATACATAAACAGGATCCAGCATTTTGCTGCATACACAAAACACACCTCAGTGTTAAAAACAAACACTACCTCAGAGTAATGGGCTGGAAAACAATTTTCCAGGCAAATGACCCCAAGAAACAAGCTGGAGTAGCCATTCTAATATGGATAAAATCAACATTCAGCCAAAAGTCATCAAAAAAGATAAGGAAGGACACTTCGTGTGCATCAAAGGAAAAATCTACCACGAAGAACTCTCAATTCTCAACATCTATGCTTCAAATACAAGGGCACCCACATTCATAAAAGAAACTTTACTAAAGATCAAAACATACATTGTACCTCACAAAATAGTAGTGAAAGACTTCAACACCCCATTCTCATCAATGGACAGATCATGGAAACAGAAATTAAACAGAGACACAGTTAAACTAACAGAAGTTATGGACCAAATGGATTTAACAGATATCTATAGAATATTTCATCCTAAATGGATTTAACAAATATCTATAGAATATTTCATCCTAAATCAAAAGAATATACCTCTTCTCAGCACCTCAGGATACCTTCTCCAAAACTGACCGTATAATCAGTCACAAAACAGACCTCAACAGATATAAAAAGATTGAAATAATCCCATGCTGCCTATCAGATCACTATGGATTAATGTTGGTCTTGCACAGCAACAAAAACAACATAAAGCCCACATCACATGGAAGCTGAACAATGCTCTACTCAATTATAACTTGGTCAAGGAGAAGAAAGAAATTAAAGATTTTCTAGAATTTAATGAAAATGAAAGTACAACATACCCAAACTTATGGAACACAATGAAAGCCATGCTAAGAGGAAAACTCATAGCTCTGAGTGCCTCCAAAAATAAACTGGAGAGAGCATATACTAGCAGCTTAACAGCACAACTAAAAGATCTAGAACAAAAAGAAGCTAATACACCCAAGAGGAGTAGACAGCAGGAAATAATAAAAACTCAGGGCTGAAATCAACCAAGTAGAAACAAACAAACAAACAAAAAAAAAAAACCATAAAAAAAAATCAATAAAACCAGGAGCTAGTTCTTTGAGAAAATCAACAAGATAGATAAACCCTTAGCCAGACTAACCAGAGTGCACAGAGACTCTATCCAAATTAACAAAATCAGAAATGAAAAGGGAAATATAACAACAGAAACTGAGGAAATTAAAAAAATCATCAGATCCTACTACAAAAGCCTATATGCAACAAAATTGGAAAATCTGGAGGAAATGGACAATTTTCTAGACAGATACCAAATACCAAAGTTCAGTCAGGATCAGATAAACCATCCAAACACTCTTATAACCCCTAAAGAAATAGAAGCAGTCATTAAAAGTCTCCCAACCAAAAAAAAGCCCAGGACCAGATGGGTTTAGTGCAGAATTCTATCAGACCTTCAAAGAACACCTAATACCAATACTCTTCAATCTATTCCACAAAATAGAAACAGAAGGAACACTATCCAATTCATTCTATGAGGCCACAGTTACACTGATACCAAAACCTCACAAAGACCCAACAAAGAAAAAGAACTTCAGACCAATTTCCCTTATGAATATCGATGCAAAAGTACTCAATAAAATTCTCGAAAACCGAATCCCATCATCACCATGATCAAGTAAGCTTCATCCCAGGGATGCAGGGATTGTTGAATATATGGAAATCTATCGACATAATCCACTATATAAACAAAACCAAAGAAAAACTGCATGATCATCTCATTAGATGCTGAAAAAGCCTTTGACAAAATTCAACACCCCTTCATGGTAAAAAGCTTGAAAAGATCAGGTATTCAAGGCCCATACCTAAACATAGTAAAGTAACATACGCCAAATCAGTAGCCAACATCAAACAAAATGGAGAGAAACTTGAAGCAATCCCACTAAAATCAGGGACTAGACAAGGCTGCCCACTTTTTCCTTATCTATTCAATATAGTACTTGAAATTCTAGTTAGAACAACTAGAGAACAAAAGAAGGTCAAAGGGATACAAATTGGAAAGGAAGAAAACAAAATATCACTATTTGCAAATGATGTGATCATATACTTAAGTGACCCAAAAAACTCCACCAGAGAACTGCTACAGCTGTTAAACAACTTTCAGCAAAGTGGACAGATATAAAATTAACTCAAGCAAATCAGTAGCCTTCCTATACTCAAAGGATAAACAGGCTGAGAAAGAAATTAGGGAAATGACACCCTTCACAATAGTCAAGAACAACATTAAGTATCTTGGTGTGACTCTAACCAAACAAGTGAAAGATCTGTATGACAGGAACTTCAAGCCTCTGAAGAAAGTAATCGAAGACCTCAGAAGAGGGAAATATCTCCCATGCTCATTGATTGGGAGGATTAATAAATAAAAATGGCCATCTTGCCGAAAGCAATCTACAGATTCAATGCATTCCCCATCAAAATTCCAACTCAATTCTTCATAGACTTAGAAAGAGCTATTTATTTGGAATAACATTTGGAGAAGCAAAAAAACCTAACATAGCAAAAACTATTCTCAACAATAAAAGAACTTCTGGGGAAATTAGCATCCCTGACCTTAAGCTGTGCTACAGAGAAATAGTGATAAAAACTGCATGATACTGATACAGTGACAGACAGATAGATCAATGGAATAGAATTGAAGACCCAGAAATGAACCCACACACTTTTGGTCACTTGATGTTTGATAAAGGTGCTAAAACCATCCAGTGGGAAAAAAACAGCATTTTCAACAAATGGTGTTGGTTCAACTTGTGGCCAACATGTAGAAGGATGCAAATTGATCCATTCCTATCTCCCTGTACAAAGCTCAAGTCCAAGTGAATCAAGGGCCTCCACATAAAACCAGATACACTGAATCTAATAGAAAAGAAAGTGGGGGAAAGTCTCGAACACATAGGCACAGGGGAAATTTTCCTTAACAGAACACAAATGGCTTATGCTCTAAGATCAAGAATCAACAAATGGGACCTCATAAAATTTCAAAGACACTGTCAATAGAAAACCAGCAACCAACAGTTTGGGAAAACATCTTTACCAATCCTACATCCAATAGAGGGCTAATATCCAATATATACAAAGAACTTCATCCGTCTTCCCAAATCCCCTCACCGCTGAGGGGATGAGGAGACTGGGTGGTCATGCAGAACCTGTGTCCCACTGGCCACAAGAGCTGGAGGACAGCTTTGAATGTGCCCTGCCCCTAGTTTATGTGTGTGGTTAACAAGAGAAAAGTAAAAAACTGCGTTGCCCGGTTCTTGGCCCCGCACTTTGCAGGTGACAGCATCTTGGTCGTGCTTTTAGCCTCTGAACCGAGTCGCTGGCTCCTTGAACTTAGCTTCTCCAGGATGACAGGCAGTGTCCGCTTCCTTCTGTGTGCGCATGTGCAATTTCCCCGGCCCCCTTTGCAGAGACTGTCCTGTTTCCCGTGGGTTGGAGCTCGTTGTGGGTGGGTGGTTTGTTTTCGGACCCATTCCTCTGTTCCATTCGTCTCCTTGCACTTTTGCTCCGGCCCCATGTTATTTTGGTCTCTATGGCTCTATGATTCGGTCTGAAGCTAGGCAGTGTGATGCTCTGGCCTTGTGCTTTCTAAAATCTCAAACATGTTGTTTTCACTCTTAAAAAAAAAAAAAAAAAAACTCAAGAAGTTAGACTTCAGAGAACCAAATAACCCTATTAAAAATGGGGAACATAATTCTCAACTGAGGAAACTCAAAGGGTTGAAAAGTACCTAAAGAAATGTTCAACATCCTTAGTCATCAGGGAAATGCAAATCAAAACAACCCTGAGATTCCACCTCACTCCAGTCAGAATGGCTAAGATCAAAAACTCAGGTGAGAGCAGATGCTGGCAAGAATGTGGAGAAAGAGGAATTGCAAGCTAGTACAACCACTCTGGACATCATTTTGGCGGATCCTCAAATTATTGGACATAGTACTACCTGAGGACCCAGCGATACCACTCCTTGGCATATACCCAGAATATTCTCCAACATGTAATAAGGATACATGCTTCACTATGTTCATAGAAGCCATATTTATAATAGCCAGAAGCTGGAAACAATCCAGATGTCCCTCAACAGAGGAATGGATATAGAAAATGTACTACATTTACACAATGGAATACTACTCTGCTATTAAAAACAAGGACGTTGTGAAATTCACAAGCAAATGGATGGTTCTTGAAATTATCTTCCTGAGTGAGGTAACTCAGTCACAAAAGAACAAACGTGGTATGTACTCACTGATAAGTGGATATTAGCCCAAAAGTTTGGAATACCCCAGATTCAATTCACAGACCATACGAAGCCTAAGAAGAAGGAAGACCAATATGTTGATGCTTCAGTGTTTCTTAGAAGGATGAACAAAATACTCACAGGAGGAAATATGGAGACAAAGTGTGGAACAGATACTGAAGGAAAGGCTATCCAGAGACTGCCCCACCTGGGAATACATCCCATATATAGCCACCAAACCGGCACATTATTGTGGATGCTGAGAAGTGCTTGCTGATGGAAGCATGATAAGTTGTCTCCTGAGCCTGACCAATATAGAAGGAGATGCTTGCAGTCAACCATTGTACTGGTGGGGGGCGGGAGGGTCGGTTCCCAGATGAAGGAGTTAGAGAAGGGACTGAAGGAGCTGAGGGGGTTTGCAGCTCCATGGAGGGAGCAACTGTGTAAACTGGCCAGACTCCCTGGAGCTCCCAGAGACTTGACCACCACCCAAAGAATATTCATGTTGGGACCCATGGTGCTGGCCACATATGTGGCAAAGGAGGGCCTTGTTAGACATCTGTGGAAGGAGAAGTCCTTGGGTCTGAGGGTGTTTGATGCCCCAGTGTAGGGGAATGCTAGGAAGGGAAGATGGGAGATGGGTGAGTGGGTGGGGGAGCACCCTCATAGAGGCAATGGAGGAAGGATAGGATAGGGGTTTTCTGAAGGGGAGACCTGGAAAGGGTAAATCATTTAAAATGTGAATAAAGTAAATATCCAATAAAAAAACAATCTACTCTTACCTCTAGACTCTTCTTCTGCCTCTCACTGGCAAAACTTCTAGAAATAATTACCTTTCTCCATTGTCTCTTTTTCCTTACACCTTCTCTTGTCTACCAACTCTATCAACTTTCATCCTCAGAATTACACTGAAGTGATACATACAAAGATCATTGATGACTTCCTTCCTGCCAAGACAAAGATCCCCATTTCTTACTTCCACACATTTTACTCTTATAGTTTCTAAACATTATACTTCTCCAATTTCCTACTCCCTTCCTGGCTGCTCTTCCATTTCTCTCATGGGTTCTATTCCTTCCCTTCTAAGAATTGTCATTCATTGGCTTGTCCAAGGCCTATGTCCATAGTCTACCTATAGCAGATTTAACTATCTCAATATACAGTTCAACTCTTAAAATTTTTATCTCTAGATCACACAATGACATGATAGTCTCTCTATTTACATACCTGGCTTGAATCTCATTCAAATTAATGAGAACAGAATTTCTGAGTTCTCACCTTTATTAACTGTGCTGGCTAATGTTGTGTCAACTTCATACAAGATAGAGTCATTTGGTAAGAGAGGACATCAACTGAAAATAATGATCAGATTAGCCTGTGGACAAACCTATGGAGAATAATTTTTTGTTTAATTAATTTGTTTATTATTTATTCTTTCTTCATGTTATATTCCAACTGCAATTTTCCCTCACTCCTCTACTCCCAGTCCTTACTCCCACCACCCTTCTTCCCCAGATCCACTCCTCCCTTAAGAAAAAAGCAGGTCTCCCAGAGATATTAACTAAGCATGGCATGACAAGTTACAGTAAGACTAGCAAGATACCCCTTATCAAGGCTGGATGAGGCAACCCAGTAGGATAAAAAGGGTTCAAAATGCAGGAAAAAGAGTAAAAGACAGCCCCCATTCCCACTATTAGGAGTACCACAAGAACATCAATCATAATATGTATTCAGAAGATCTAGCTCAGATTGTCTGTCTCTGTAGCCACAATGAGCCTTGGTTAGTTGATTCTGTGGGCTGTGTTTTTGTGTTATTCTTGACTCCTCTGGCTCCTACAATCTTTAATCCCCTTCTTCCATGGGATTTCCTAATATTTGGCTGAGTCTCTGCATCTGTTCCTATCAGTTCCAAATGAAGCCTCTCTGAGGACAATTATTCTTGGACCCTATCTATGAGTATAGCATAATATCATTAGGAATCACTTCACTGGATTTTTTTGTCAATCCTATTTTATTCTATCCTAGGTCTCTGCACTATCCAGCTTTTGGTTCCTGGCCATCTAGACAGTGTCAGGCATGACTACCTTTCATGGTGTGGGTCTCAAGTTGGACCTGTCATTGGTTGGCCACTCCCATAAGTTCTGCCTCAACTTTACCATAGCACATCATGTAGGCAGAAAAAATTTTAAGTAGAAGGTTTTGTGGCTAGGATGGTGCACCAGTCACTGCACTGGAAACTGTCTCTGGTTATAGAAGATGGCTGGTTCAGGCTCTGTATCCCCCAGTACTATCTTCACTAAGGTCACACTAGTAGATTCCAGGGAGTTTCCATTGCACTAGATTTCTGCATTGCCACTGAAATACACCCCAGTTTCAATCATCTCTCCAATTGTTCTCCCCTCCCATCTCTCCCCACTCCACATCATTCCTCCTGTTCCCATGCCTGCCTGTACCTACTTGAGATATCTTTTCCCAATCCTTTATCCTGAGTTTATGTCTATCCTTGATGTTGAGGTGTGTTTCTTGAATGTAGCAAGATGAATCCTGTTTTCAAATTCACTCTGTTAGTCTATATCTTTTTATTGGGAAATTGAGTTCATTAGTATAGAGAGATGTTAATGAGCAATGATTGTTAATTCATGTTATGTTGTTGTTCGTGTGTGTGGGTGTGTGTGTGTGTGTTTACTCCTTTTGGATTTGCTGGTATGTCACTGAGTATATTGTTTTCTCCATCTATGGTGATTGAAAGTTTTGCTGGATATAATAGTCTGAACAGGCATCTGTGGTCTCTTAGAGTCTGCAGCACATCTGCCCAGGTCCTTTTTGCATTTAGAATCTTCATTGAGAAGTCAGGTGTAATTCTAATAAGTCTGCCTTTATGTTATTTTGTCTTTTTCCCTTGCAGCTTTTAATATTCTCTTTGTTCTGTATGTTTAATGTTTTTATTATTATGGTGAGGGGACTTTCTTTTCTGGTCCAATTTATTTGGTATTCTCTAAGGTTCTTGCATCTTTATAGGTGTATCTTTCTTTAGATTAGGAAAAATGTCTTCTATGGTTTTGTTAAAAAATATATATGTTCTAGGTCTTTGAACTGGGATTCTTCTCCTTCTATTCCTATTATTCTGAGGTTTTGTCTTTTCTTGATGTCCCAGATTTCCTGGTTGTTTTGTGTCAGGAAGTTTTTAGATTTAACATTTTATTTGACCAATGTTTCTATTTCTTCTATTGTATCTTCAACACCTGAGATTTTCTCCTTCATATTTTATATTCTTTTGGTGATGTTTGTGTCTATAGTTTCTGTTTGCTTGCCTAGATTTTCTATTTAGAGAATTCTCTCGGTTATTTTTTCTTTTTTTCTTCTGCTATTTTTCTTGAATAGTTTTATTCATTTTCTTCACCTGTTCATTTTTTCGTTGCTTTCTTCAAGGGACTTATTCATTTCCTCCAATTGTTTATTTGTTTTCATGGATTTCTTTAATGCATTTCTTCATTTGCTTTTCAAAAATCTCTCATGCTCATGAAGTTGGTTTTAAGGTCTTTTTCCTGTGTTTCAGCTGTGTTGGAATGTTCAGGACTTAATGTAGTAGGGTAGCTGGGCTCTGGTGGTAACATTGCCTTGGCTACTGTTGATTGTGTTCTTACTCTGGCATCTAGGCATCTGAGTTTGGGGTCTAGGTGATTATTCTTGAATTTGTCTTTGTTGAACAGGTGTTTTGTTCTTTGGATTCTGCCTCCTCAATGGTCTTCTATTCTTTGTGGCCTAGATTTATGGCAAACAGTGTGACCTCTGGTTCAGTAGGGAGTCTCTGTCTGAGATGGGGCCTAGAATTATGGTGGTGAGAGTGGCCTTTGGTCCAGCAGGAGGTCTCTGCCCAAGTTAAGGGGTAAGATATGACGATAATGGAAGGAGGGTGGTTGGCAAGGTACAGAGAATGGATTCTGTCTTCAGGTAAGCCACCTATCTAGAATTCTGGTGGTCTGTGTGATCTCTTGTCCAGCAGGGAATCTCTCCCCAAGTAGGGGGCTGAAATTCTAGTGGCTGGTAGAGCCTCTGGTCCAATAGTGAGTCTGCCTGAGTTCATGTATCTATTCTTCTGGCTGGTGTGGTCTGTTTTTCTGGCTGGCTAGCTGGCTGGCTGGCATGGCCTTTACATGTTCTGACTGACATGGCCTGCACCTGAGATGGGGGCAGGGGTTAGTAGCAAATGTGAGTGGTGGGTTAGGAAGGGGTGGCAATGTACTGGGTCTTCAAGATCCTAACTGAGGGTGTGGGAAAGTTCTGAGTGCAGGTGGGCATCTTACCTTTTGACTGGTATGGCTTGTACCTGAGCAGTAGATATCTGCCAAAGGTGGGAGTGGGTATGTGGCTGCAGGTGTAGGCAGTGGAGCAGAAAGTGGTGACAGCAGGTTGGGTCTTTGGGATCCGAACTGAAATCATGCATAGATTCCAAGGGCATATGAACCTCTTTCCTGTTCTTCTGACACCAGGAATTTTTCTTGATTAATGACTAATGTGGTATAACCCACTGCACTGTGGATGATACCACTCTTGTAAGGTGGTCCTGAGTTGTATAAGCAGGCTGAGAAAGCCATGAGGAACAAGCAAGTATGCATCAGTCTTCCATGTCCTGTGCATCAGATTCTGACTCCAGTTTCTTGTCTTGAGCTCATGCCCTAACTTTACTAGATGATTGACTGCAAAGTATTAACATGAAAGAAACATTTTCCTAAAGTTGCTTTATGTCATGGTATTTTAACACAATAGTAGAAATCTAAACCATCAGCTCCTTTTACCACTGTCTATTCTGCTTTGGGAAATGGCACTGATAACCATTTAGGTACCTCTGCTTAAAAAAAAACAAAAACAAAAACAAAAAAAACCAACAAAAAAAATAAAACTAGAAATCATTTCGCCCCCTCTTTCAATACAAAATACAATTCATCCTCAAACTAGCTCTCAGATAAAGCTCCCAAATACATGCAGGTCTCAGCATTTCTCACTGTTTTCCTGTTTATTCTGGGCCACCAGCACATATCACCTGAATTGTTAAAGGGTCCTCAACTGTCCTCAACTGGTTTCTTTCCTCTGGTCTCCTTGAACTTCATTTTCCACACACTCAGTGTTCTAACACACACACAGAGAGAGAGAGAGAGAGAGAGAGAGAGAGAGAGAGAGAGAGAGAATTGTGTTATGTATCCCTTGCTGACCTAAGAACAACAAAACCAACAACTTTACAATAACTTTCAAGCATCTCTCTGACCTAGCCTCCACTTTCCTCCTCCTCATCTTACTTTTCTCCCTATGATTCACAAACACATTTTCTTTCTGTTCGTGGAATCCGCCAATCCTTTTCCAAGGTCAAAGTCTTGGCATTTATTGTTCCTACAGCTAAGAGTTCTCTGTTTCCAAAAGTTAATGATAATAAAAGTACTTCACATTTATCAAGATCCAATATGTGCTGAGTCCTGTTCTAAGAATGTTGCGAGGCTGAATTCTTCAAGCAGCGTTTGCCATCAAAGTCATGTGGGAACATTTGTAAGAGAAAATGGAAAGAAAACAGGCAGCTGGGAGAGCTGTTGGACCAGGATCCAAGGTGAAGAAAGTATGAATAAATAGGATAGAGAGATCTTAAATTGCTACATAGTTCTTTAAGAATTTCACCAAGCCCCCTCACCCAAAAGTTACACAGGTAAGTCCAGTATTTCTCAGGAAGAGTTCTGTCTTAAGATTGCTATGATGGTCAGTCCTTATCTGGAAGTAGCTCTGTGGTGAATGTCTTTCTTTAAATTATGCTGCCAATCCATGGTATGACTGCAATCAGAGACATCAGAGACATGATCTAGGGCCATCACATCCTTTATTGTTTCCAAAACACAAGAAGAAGGAATTATTTAATCCTTTAAAGTTGAGAGAAGTCACCAAGAGTCAAGATGCAAAAAAATGTTAAAAGCCAAGACTTAGATCTGGGTCTGGTCTCAGATCCCTTAAGTTTAATCAGTGTTTCATTTTGTCTACACTGCAAATGTTTCCTTGTTACAAACAGAAACAAGGTCCAAGAAAGCAGAACTTGCTCTATCCCAAAATACTGTTGTGTTTTGTCTGTCTAGATCTCCCTAGTACCTAAATGTATTCATTTCATATTTTACTCACCCTCTCTTTGACTAGGATAGAAGATGTGGTAGTAAATTTGATTTGATTAGATGGTGGGGAAGAGTTTAACAGAGGGATAATAAGAATGGCATCTCTGCCATTATGTCTTTTACTAGCAACTACATAGAAAACCAGGTGAAGATACTCTACTTTAAATGAAAATCTTAAAGTGAATATCATGAAAAAAAGTGGGCATGCTCTGTTAATACAGACCCTTCTTTTTTATTATTTATTTATTTATTTAATTATTTGATTCTTTATTTATATTTCAAAAGTTTCCCCCTTTCCAGATCTCCCCTTTGGAACCTCCCTATTCCCTCCCCTCTACTCCTGCCACTATGGGGGTATTCTCCCACCCACCTGCCCACCCACCCACCCACTCTTGTCTTCCTTCCTTGGCATTCTCCTATACTGGGGCATCTAACACCCTCAGACCCAAGGGCCTCTCCTCCCCCTGATGGATAACAAGACCCTCCTCTGCCACATATGTGGCCAGCACCATGGGTCCCTCCATGTGTATTCTTTGGTTGGTGATCCAGTCTCCGGGAGCAATGGGAAGTAAGGCCAATGGACACCGTTGCTCCCTCTGTGGGGCTGCAAACTCCCTCAGCTCCTTCAGTCCTTTCTCCAACTCCTCCATCTAGGACCTCACATTCAGACCTACAGTTGCTGTCAAGTGACTCTTGGGTATTTTAAACTTTTGGGCTAATAACCATTTTTCAGTGAGTACATACCGTGTTCATTGTTTTGTGACTGAGTTACCTCGCTCAGGATGATATTTTCAAGTTCCATCCATTTGCCTAAGAATTTCATGAAGTCATTGTTTTTAATAGCTGAGTAGTATTCCATTGTGTAAATGTACCCACATTTTCTGTATTTATTCCTCTGTTGAGGGACATTTGGGTTGTTTCCAGCTTCTGGCTATTATAAATATGGCTGCTATGAACATAGTGGAGCATGTGTCTTTATTACATGTTGGAACATCTTCTGGGTATATGCCCAGGAGTGGAATAGCTGGGTCCTCAGGTAGTATTATGTTCATTTTTCTGAGGGTCCACCAAACTGATTTGCAGAATGGTTGGACCAGTGTGCAATCCCACCAGCAATGGAGGAATGTTCCTCTTTCTACACATCCTCACCAACATCTACTGTCCCTTGAGTTTTTTATTTTAGCCATTCTGACTAGTGTAAAGTATAATCTCAGGGTTGTTTTGATTTGCACTTCCCTGATGACTAAGCATGTTGAATATTTAGGTGCTTGTCAGCCATTCCAATTTACTCAGTTGAGAATTCTGTTTAGTGTTGTTCCCCATTTTCTGATAGGGTTCTTAGGATCTCAGGAGTATAGCTTCTTGAGTTCTTTCTTTGTAATGGATATTAGCCCTCTATCTGACATAGGATTGGTAAATATCTTTTCCCAATCAATTGGTTGCCATTTTGTCCTATTTACAGTGTCATTTCCCTTACAGAAGCTTTGTAATTTTATGAGGTCCCATCTGTCGATACTTGATCTCAGAGCATAAGCCATTGGTGTTCTGTTCAGGAACTTTTCCCCTGTGTCCATGTGTTTGAGACTTTTCCCCACTTTCTCTTCCATTAGATTCAGTGTATCTGGTTTTATGTGGAGGTCCTTCATCCACTTGGACTTGAGCTTTGTACAGGAAGATAGAAATGGATCAATCTACATGTCTTCTACATGTAGACAGCCAGTTGAACCAGCACCATTTGTTGGAAATGCTGTCTTTTTTCCACTGGATGGTTTTAACTCCCTTGTCAAAGATCAAGTGACCTTAAGTGTGTGGGTTCGTTTCTGAGTCTTCAATTCTATTCCATTGATCTACCTGCCTGTCACTGTACCAATACCACTCAGTTTTTATCACTACTTCTCTGTAGTACAGCTTGAGTTCAGGGAGGCTGAGTCCCACAGAAGTCCTTTTATTGTTGAGAATAGTTTTTATTATCCTTGGTTTTTTGTTATTCCATATGAATTTGAGAATTGCTCTTTCTAAGTCTATAAAGAATTGAGTTGGAATTTTGATGGGGATTGCATTGAATCTGTAGATTGCTTTCAGCAGGGTGGCCATTTTAACTATATTAATCTTGCCGATCCATGGCAATGGGAGATCTTTCCATCTTCTGAGGTCTTCTTCTATTTCTTTCTAAGAAGACTTGAAGTTCCTGTCATACAGATTTTTAACTTGTTTGGTTAGAGTCACACCAAGATACTTTATATTGTTTGTGACTATTGTGAAGGGTGTCATTTTCCTAATTTCTTTCTCATCCTGTTTATCCTTCAAGTATAGGAAGGCTACTGATTTGTTTGAGTTAATTTTGTACCCAGCCACTTTGCTGAAGTTGTTTATCAGCTGTAGCAGATCTCTGGTGGAGTTTTTCGAGTCACTTAAGTATACCATCATACCATTTGCAAATAGTGATATTTTGGTTTCTTCCTTTCCAATTTGTATCCCTTTGACCTCCTTTTGTTGTCTAATTGCTCTAGCTAGAACTTCCAGTACTATATTGAATAGATAGAGAGAGAGAGGGCAGCCTTGCCTAGTCCCTGATTTTAGTGGTATTGCTTCAAGTTTCTCTCCATTTGTTAGCCACTGGTTTGCTGTATATTGCTTTTACTATGCGTAGGTATGGTCCTTGAATTCCTGATCTTTCCAAGACTTTTATCATGAAGGGATGTTGAATTTTGTCAAATGCTTTTTCAGCATCTAATGAAATGACCATGTGATTTTTTTTTCTTTGAGTTTGTTTATGCAGTGGATAACATTGATGGATTTCTGGGTATTAAACCATCCCTGCATCCCTGGGATGATGCCTACATGATCATGGTGCATGATTGTTTTGATGTGTTCTTGGATTCAGTTTGCAAGAATTTTATTGAGTATTTTTGCATCGATATTCATTAGGGAAATTGGTCTGAAGTTTTCTTTTATTGTTGGGTCATTGTGAGGTTTTGGTATCAGTGTAACTGTGGCCTCATAGAATGAATTCGGTAGTGTTCCTTCTGTTTCTATTTTGTGGAATTGATTGAAGAGTATTGGTATTAGATCTTTGAAGGTCTGATAGAACTCTGCACTGAACCCATCTGGTCCTGGGCTTTTTTTGGTTTCGAGACTTCTAATGACTGCTGCTATTTCTTTAGGGGTTATGGGACTGTTTAGATGGTTTATCTGATCCTAACTTAACTTTGGTATTTGATATGTCTAGAAACTTGTCCATTTCTTCCAGATTTTGCAATTTTGTTGAGTATAGGCTTTTGTAGTAGGATCTGATGATTTTTTTTGAATTTCTTCAGAATCTGTTGTTATATCTCCCTTTTCATTTCTAATTTTGTTAATTTGCATACTGTCTCTGTGCCCTTTGGTTAGTCTGGCTAAGGGTTTATCTATCTTGTTGATTTTCTTGAAGAACCAGCTCCTAGTTTTGTTGATTAGTTGTATAGTTCTTTTAGTTTCTACTTGGTTGATTTCAGCCCTTAATTCGATTATTTCCTACCTTCTCTTGGGTGTATTAGATTCTTTCTGTTCTAGAGCTTTTAGGTGTGCTGTTATGCTGTTAGTATATGCTCTCTCCAGTTTCCTTTTGGAGGAATTCAGAGCTATGAGTTTTCCTCTTAACACTTCTTTCATTGTGTCCTACAGGTTTGGGTATGTTGTACTTTCATTTTCATTAAATTCTAGGAAGTCTTTAATTTCTTTCCTTATTTCTTCCTTGACCAAGTTATCATTTAGTAGAGCATTGAGATGTTCAGAATTAAGAGTTCTTCTTGGTAGATTTTTCCTTTGATGTGTATGAAGTATCCTTCCTTATCTTTTTTGATGACTTTTGGTTGAAAGTCGATTTTATCTGATATTAGAATGGCTACTCCAGCCTGTTTCTTGGGGTCATTTGCCTGGAAAATTGTTTTCCAGCTCTTTACTCTGAGGTAGTGTTTGTCTGTAACATGGAGGTGTGTTTCCTGGATGCAGCAAAATGCTGGGTCCTGTTTATGGATCCAGTCTGTCAGTCTATGTCTTTTTATTGGGGATTTAGTCCATTGATGTTAAGAGATATTAAAGAATAGTGATTTTTGCTTCCTGTTATTTTAGATGTTATTTTTATGTTTGTGTGGCTATCTTCTTTTGAGTTTGTTGAAAGATTACTTTCTTGCTTTTTCTACGGAGTAGTTTCCCTCCTTGAGTTGGTGTTTTCCATCTATTATTCTTTGTAGGGCTATGTTTGTGGAAACATACTGTGCAAATTTGGATTTGTCATAGAATATTTCGGTTTCACCAACTATGATTATTGAGAGTTTTGCTAGATATAGCTGCCTCGGCTGGCATTTGTGTTCTCTTAGATTCTGTATGAGATCTGCCCGGGATCTTCTAGCTTTCATAGCCTCTGGTGAGAAGTCTGGTGTAATTCTGATAGGTCTGCTTTATATGTTACTTACTCTTTTTTCCTTACTGCTTTTAATATTCTTTCCTTATTTTGTGTATTTGGTGTTTTGTCTATAATATGACAGAAGGAATTTCTTTTCTGGTCCAATCTATTTGGAGTTCTGTAGGTTTATCTCTGTCTTTAAGTTAGGGAAGTTTTCTTCCATAATTTTGTTGAAGATATTTACTGGTCCTTTAGGTTGGGAATCTTCACCCTCTTCTATACTTATTATCCTCAGGTTCTGTCTTCTCATTGTATCCTGGATATCCTGGATGTTTTGGGTTAGGAGATTTTTGAATTTTGTGTTTTCTTTGACTGTTGTGTCAATGTTTTCTATGGTATCTTCCACACTTGAGATTCTCTCTTCTATCTCTTGTATTCTGTTGGTGATGCTTGCATCTATGACTCCTGATTTCTTTCCTAGGTTTTCTAAGTCCAGGGTTGTCTCCCTTTGTGATTTCTTTATTGTTTCTATTTCTGTTTTTAGTTCCTGGATGGTTTTGTTCATTTCCATCATCTGTTTGATTGTGTTTTCCTGTAATTCTTTAAGGGAATTTTGTGTTTCCTCTTTAAGGGCTTCTAGTTGTTTACCTGTGTTCTCTTGTATTTCTTAAAGGAGTTATTTATTTCCTTCTTAAAATCTTCTATCATCCTCATGAGATTGATTTTATGTCTGAATCTTACTTTTCTGGTGTGTTGGTGTATCCAGGGCTTGCTGTGGTGGGAGAGCTGGGTTCTGATGATGCCAAGTAGCCTTGGTTTCTGTTCCTTATGTTCTTGCCCTTGCCTTTTGATATCTAGTTATCTCTGGTGTTAGCTGGTCTTACTCTCTCTGACTTTGGCTTGTCTTTCCTGGAAGCCTAGGTGTCAATACTCCTCGAAGACCAGTTCTCTCTGAGAGAAATTTGGGTTTGGAGAGCTGTGGTGCAAGGTCAGCTCTGGGGTGCAGATAGAAACCAGAAGGATCTAGACCCCAGCTGTCTCTTGTTTCCTGTGTCCTGATGGCTCTGCAAAGGTCCCTCTTGGTCCAGTGAATTTGAAAAGAAGTGATGGTCTTACCTGTGCTTGAAGGTGTGCCTGTACTCCTGGGATACCAGCTCTCTCCTGGCACTATTTGAGTATGGAGCCCTGTGTCACAGGATCTGCTCCCCAGACCACGAAAGAAACAAGAAGCCCACTACTCAGTCCCTGTGTCCTGGGTATTCCAGTTGGGTCCCTCTGAGCAGACAGGCTTGCCCACACTCCTGAGAGGCTATCTTTCTCCCAGTGCTATTTGGCTATGGAGCCCTGGTGGCCCAGGCAGTCTCCTACCACAGATGGAAACCAGAAGGCTCCTTCTTCCCAGCTGTTCCTCAGTCCCTGTGTCCTAAGGATTCTAGGCGAGTCCTGCTGAGCAGTGTTAGTCGTCTTACCCCCTCTCAAGGGCTTTTTCACACTCCTGGGAGGCTAGCTTTCTCCCAGTACTATTTGGCTATGGAGCCCTGGTGGCCTAGGCAGAGGTCTCCTGCCACAGATGGAAACCGGTAGGCCTACTACAGACCCTTCTAAAAGATCCAATAAAATAAAAACATAAAACCCTAGCAAGTATATATATTAGCAGAAATTTTAAAAGAATTATAATTAGACTTTTTCTTATCTACTTAGTAAAATGCAAGAGCATCAACCAAAAATAAAGTTTAACAGTAGACAGAACAGAACATTTTTCTAAATACTAATAGTCATTTAGAGGTAAAATGAAGACTCACATTTACATCAAAAATAAATAATCTGGTAATAAAGATAATTAAGACATTTTAACTCTCTCTCTCTATAGAACATTATCAAAACTTTCCAAGAATTTAAAGTACTATTATACACAATGAGGTTGTGTTCCTAAATAGATGCATTTGTTACTCTCAAGGGATTCATTTCTAAATCATGTCATAGATTCACCTCAATTATCATATACATATCAGTGGAAACTATCTCAATTAATGAATAATTCTAAAGTTTGAGAAAAAATAGAATAGCTAAGACAGTTTGCAAGCCCTGAGGATGGCATTATCTGTCAGATTGAAAGCACAGTATGATATTGAAAGTAAATGTAATGAAATATATTAGATGATATGAAACAATAGACTATTTTACAGAATACATAATATTTTTTATAACCAAGCACTTGCCCATACAAACTGGTAGAGAAATCAACAGATAATGCTTACTGGAAAGAGTAAAGACAGATGGAATATCAACTTCAACCAAACTTTCAGAAAGATCCCAGAGAAAGTCTCTCCCCTCTCTTCTCTCTCTCTCTCTCTCTCTCTCTCTCTCTCTCTCTCTCTCTCACACACACACACACACACACACACACACACACACACACACACAAAGTAAAGGTATCTAATCTCACAGAAACTGCACTTATGTGGCAGAACATTACATTGGTGTTTATGATAGCTGATGTTGGTTGTCAGCTTGACTGAATTAAGAAACAACTGGAACTGGTAAAATACATCTGGTTTTGGAGGACATTTCAAGAAGTGACTGAGTTGTAAGACAATAGAAGACCCACCCTCAATTTGGGTAATACCTAATTAGCAGCCAGGACAAAAAAAAAAAGAAAGAAAGAAAGAAAGAAAGAAAGAAAGAAAGAAAGAAAGAAAGGAAGGTCACATGTGTACAAGTGTTTTACTGTACTCCAGCAGCAGCATGTGCCTGCCTACCTTCCCTCCTTTTTGAGTTAGTGGATCTGCCACTGTGATGGCTGCTACAATCTTTCTCTGACATTAGACTCCATATCAACCTAACCTATCAGCATGAATTCAATACCAGTGACTCTCCAAGGAGCTACTTGGCTTTTGGTTCCAGTCTGGGACTGTTAAGCTTCTTGAATTGGGCATCTACCTGCTTTTTTTCCTTGCATGTGTAGCACTATTGGATTACTTAAACCCTATTGTTCAAGCCAATATAATGTATATAAATATAATAAAGACAATGTAATAAATAACAAACACACACACATGTCTATGTAGTTCTGCTTCTCCACAGAACTTTACCTAATACTGTATTAAAGTATCCTTGTGAAAATGTTTAATAATTTTATAAAATACAAATGAGTAAAATAAAATTATAAAACAAAAACAAATGTTATAACAATCATTATATGAGTCTTCTTGATTGCAGAGGGAAGAAAAGTTTGCCAATCATGAAGACAGTTCTAGGACAGAAGATAACTCCATCAATAAAGTGTTTGCCTTGCAAACATGAGGATCTAGTTCAATTTGTAGAACTCACAATTTAAAAAAACAAACAAACAAACAAACAAATAAACCTCTAGGAATGGTGACATGAGCTAGCAATCCAAACCCCAGGAAGGAAGAAACACCCTTATCTCTGGGGCTCCATAGCCAGCCAGTATATCATATTTATTTTCAGGCCAGTGAGAAATCCTATCTCAAATTAAAAGGTAGATGGGAACAAGACCCATCCAATGTTGTTCTCTTACCTCCACACATAGGTATACATGCACTGGCATATACACCAACATCCATGCACAATACATATTTCATTAATGGATCACTTATGGTCTTTATTAACTGGCCACAAAGTAGAACTAAAGTAGGACTGCGTTTTCTCAGTTAATGCTGTCTGACCATTGGAAATACTTTTTAAGCCAATAATGGCTATTAATTAATGTGTATCTGAAACACCAGAACAGCCTGTGTTCCTCAAACCTAAAACCTTAACATTTTTATAAATGAATGACAATATTTAACAAGCAAAGGATGCTGTAACAGGCAACAATTTAAGTTAAACCAACTAATTAATTTCTTGTTTCTTATTATGAATGGCTCATAGAGCAGAAGAGGACAAATCTTTTGAGAATTGTCTGGATTTTGTTAATTGAAGTGAGAAGACTCTCCCATTGTGGGCGGCACCATTCCCTGTTAAGATCCTGAACTCTGTAAGTATAGAGAATTAAGCAGCTTCATTCAGTCATCACGCCCTGGTTCTGAATTGTGGATACAATTTGAACAACTGCCTCAAACTATTGCCTTGATTTCCCCACCATGATGAACTATAGTCCTGAACTGTAAATGGAATAAATAAGTACTTTATCTTTTACAAAAAAAAAATCATATCATAGCTATGATTAGCATGATTTATGAAAGAATCTTTTAACTTGTTTTCATTTACATTTCATGTTTCTACATTAATCCCCAATTAAACTTTTTCCCCACTCAGGTTGGCTTAATTCTAAATGGCCCCATTACACACCTGTTCAACCCTCTGGCTGTGAGAGTATGAGACACTTGTGAATGTGGTAGGCTAGCTCTTCACTGATTATGCCATATTATATGGCAGGATTTTATGGATGCTTTCATGTTCTAATCATCTGATACTAAGTTAAGCAAAATAAAACTCACCGTATATGTGTCTGGCTTAATCAGTTTATGCCTTAACAGAGGCTGGAGAAGCTAGTTTTGTGAAGTAGAGGAGTCTCTGGCTACCACACTATAAAGAGGTTCATATAGCAAGGAATAGCCTCTAACAGATGCTGAGAATGATCCCAATTGACCCCAGAAAGAACATCTTGGCTTTTAACTGAATCTGCCAAGAACCGGGAACTGGAATAAGGACCCTGTGTTCCACCGAAGATTATGGTTCCACCTGATGTTTCAATATCTTGCTGAGAAACTGAGCAAAAAGCCAGGAAAGACATGCCCAGACTCTAGACCAGAGGAAACTGTAAAACAAGACACGTGCATCATTTTAAAGCCTTAAGTGTGTGGTGCAATAACACCCCAACTCTTAACTATGACAGCACAACTCCCACTTTATGTAATGTTGATGTTAGATGTCACTTTGTGGTAGCACTCACCAGAGCCAAACACATTTGGATAATCATTTGATAGGTGCCTGTCTCTCAATGAAATTTCAAACTCTTGGCAGGTCCTGAAGCAGAAAAATCTTTCTCACCACACTAACCTCAGAAATAGAATGTAGTCTGCTTAACAAAAATGCAAAATAAACTATGAACATAGTGGAGCATGTGTCCTTGTTATATGTTGGAGCATCTTTTGGATATATGCCCAGGAGTGGTATAGCTGTGTCCTCAGATACTACTATGTCTAATCTTCTGAGGAATCACCAGACTGATTTCCAGAGTGGTTGTACCAGCTTGCAATCCTATCAGGAATGGAGGAGTGTTCCTCTTTCTCCACATCCTCACCAGCATTTGCTGTCACCTAAGTTTTTTATCTTAGCCATTCTGACTGGTGTGAGGTGGAATCTCAGGGTCCTTTTGAACAATCCAGATGTCCCTCAACAGAGGAATGGATACAGAAAAGGTGGTACATTTACACAATGGAGTACTACTCAGCTATTAAAAGCAATGACTCCGTGAAATTTGCAGGCAAATGGATGAAACTAGAAAATATCATCCTGAGTGAGGTAACCACCCAGTCACAAAAGAACACACATGGTATGTACTCACTGATAAGTGGATATTAGGCAAATCACTCAGAATACCCACGATACAACTCACAGACCATATGAAGCTCGAGAAGATGGAAGACCAAAGTGTGGATGTTACAGTCCTATTTAGAAGGGGAAAGAAAATAATCATGGGAGGTATATGGAAGGAGGAACCTTGGAAGAAGATGGGGAAAGGGGGAGAATATCAGGTGTAGGAGGAAACAGGGGAGAAGTACAGAGGGTAAGAAAATTGAATAGAAATATGTAGCAGTGGGGAATGGAGAACTGGTTGTAGCTACTAAAAAGTCCCAGATGCCAGGAAAGCAATAGACTCCCAGGACCCACTGGAGATAACATTAGCTGAAATACCCAACAAAGGGGAGAGAGAACCTATAGAGACCATATGAAGATGTTAGGCACGGCCCCTGGTTGAGGGATGGGGTCACCCACCCATCTCAAAAATATTAACCCAGAATTTCTCCTGTCTAAAGGAAATGCAAGGGCAAAGAGTTGAACAGAGACTGAAGGAAAGGCCATCCAGAGACTGCCCCATCCAGGCATCTATCCCACATGCAGACACCAAACCCAGACACCATTGTTGATGCCAATAAGCTCTTGTTGACAGGAGCCTGTTATGGCTGTCCCCAGAGAGGCTCTGCCAGAGCATGACAAATACAGATGTGAATGCTCGCAGTCAACCATTTGGCTGAACAAGGGAACCCCAATGGAGGAGTTAGGAGAAGGACTGAAGGAGCTGAAGGGATTTTCAAAACCATAGGAAGAACAACAAAATCAACCAACCAGACCCCTCCCCAGAGGTCCCAGGGACTAAACCACCAACCAAAGAGTAAACATGTAGAGACCCATGGCTCCAGCTGCATATGAGGCAGAGAATTGCCTTATCTGGTATCAATGGGAGGGGAGACCCTTAGTTGGTGGAGACTCAATGCCCCAGTGTAGGGGAATGCTAGGGCAGTGAGGCAGGAGTATGTGGATGGGAGTGGGGGTGGGGGAGCTCCCTCATAAAAGCAGGGGGAAGGGGGATTACATCATATACATCATATACATATACATATACATATACATATACATATACATATACATAT
>JADRCH010000323.1:455594-476824 GCA_019843965.1 Rhynchomys soricoides | reverse complement strand
GTCTTATAGTTTAGTTTTGTAGTTAGAAGCTCTAACAATGGGAGCAGAGACTGTTTTTGACTGCTTTGGGGACTTTTTTCTTCTCACTGGGTCACCATGTTAAGCCTTAATATAAGGGTAGGTGCCTTGTCTTATTGCAACTTGATATGCCAACTTGTTATGTTTGGTTAATATCTCTGGAACACCTGACCTTTTCTGAAGGAAAATGGATGAGCAATGGATGGGGGTGGGAATGGAAGATGGGAACTTCAGTCAGGATGTAATATATGATTAATTGATTGACTAATTAATTAATTAATTAATTTTAATGGGGGAAAAGAGTATTCTTGTATACAGACTTCCATGAACAATTCATTGTCACTGGCATATATTTTAAATTTATTTTCCTAAAAATATTATACCTATTCCAAGCCAGCCCATGTTTCTTCATTCTCTATGCAAAATATCTCCTCTAAAACATCTTATATATATGTAATACTTTAAAATTGATATAATATGTGCTTTCACTGTTTTGGTAGTCTTTATTACTAATAAGTAAACTTCAGACCTTATTAAATGTATTTTGAATTGCTATTTTCTGGTATTAACTAGCAGCATAAATGAAAGGAAGTTTAAAGAAATATGTCATCAAGTTTCCTCTATTCATATGCCATATTCCTTCAAACTACAATGTCATTTAGAGGCTTTGTTTCTGTGCATATTTACAATGTAAAATGCCAGATCATGGCAATCAGTGGCTTTCAATACTGATATTATTTAATAAAATCAATATAAGGTGTCTCAGAAAATAGAAATATGAAACTGCTACTCTCTTCATAACTACATAAAAATATCCTCATAAAATGTTTATATTAAAGCTTTATGTATATACTTTTTTCCATTATCAATTACAAGTTACCTCATTGTTCTCGTTAATGATATTTGCCACATTTTAAAAACAAATTTCAATCATTTAAGGAGAAAAACACTTTTTGTGGGCAATATTTACATTTTTAATTTATTTATAGCAAGATAGAATGGTACATACTTGTAATCCCATCACTTGAGAAGCTGAAACAGAGATCCCAATTTACAGGCTATCTTAGGCTACACAGTGAGTTTAGACTAGCCTGAGCTACATAATAATATCTTGTTTCTAAAAACATAAACAAAACAAGTTCTTCCTGGTTATCAAGATCTTGTTAAGTAATTTCTTTCATTTCTGCATATCAGAATTTTCTTAAAAACAAAAAACAGAAAAACAAAACTCCACTGATTTCCAACATTTAGACAGATTCAAATTACCAGAAGAATTTTTTTTCTTTTTCTTTTTTTTTATTTTCATATTTTATTTACATTTCAAATGTTTCCCCCTTTCCAGATCTCCCCTTTGGAACCTCCCCATTCCCTCCGCCCTCCCCCTGCCTCTATGGGGATATTCTCCAACCCACCTCCCCACCCCACCCCCCACCCATTCCAGTCTTCCCTCCTTGACATTCTCCTATATTGGGGGATATAACACCCTCAGGCCCAAGGGCCTCTCCTCCCCCTGACGGGTAACAAGACCCTCCTCTGCAGTCTTTGTGGCCAGCACTATGGGTCCCTCCATGTGTATTCTTTAGTTGGTGGATCAGTCTCCAGAAGTATGGGGGATCAGGCCAGTTGCCAGTGTTGCTACCTCCCTGGGGCTGCACACTCCCTCAGCTCCTTCAGTCCTTTCTCCAAGCCCTCCATCTGGGACCTCGTACTCAGTACTACTGTTCCTGCGAAGTGACTCTTGGGTATTTCAAACTTTTAGGCTAATAACCACTTAACAGTGAGTACATACCATGTTCATTCTTTTGTGACTGCATTAACTCGCTCAGAATGATGTTTTCAAGATCCATCCATTTGTCTACGAATTTCATGAAGTCATTGTTTTTTAATAGCTCAGTAGTATTCCATTGTGTAAACGTACCACATTTTCTGTATCCATTCCTCTGTGGAGGGACATCTGGGTTGTTTCCAGTTTCTGGCTATTATAAATATGGCTGCTATGAACATAGTGGAACATGTGTTTTTATTACATGTTGGAGCATCTTCTGGGTATATGCCCAGGAGTGGAATAGCTGGGTCCTCTGGTAGTATTATGTTCATTTTTCTGAGGGTCTGCCAAACTGATTTCCAGAGAGGTTGTATCAGCTTGCATTCCCACCAGCAATGGAGGAGTGTTCCTCTTTCTGCACATCCTCGCCAACATCTGCTGTCACCTGAGTTTGTGATCTTAGCCATTCTGACTGGTGTGAGGTGGAATCTCAGGGTTGTTTTGATTTGCATTTCCCTGATGACTAAGGATGTTGAACATTACCAGAAGAATTTTTACAAGACCTAAAGTTAGGGCCACCACCAACAAAATCCCCGATACAAGTGTTTAATCATGAAAATTCCTCAGGTGCTTCAATTACATAGGGTACAAACCACTTCTTTTAAAATATCTAATAGAACAGATTTTCAACCAAAAGTTATCAAAAGAAATGGGGAAAAACACTCCATACTTATCAAAGGAAAAAAAATCCACCAAGATGATGTCTCAGTTCTGAAATTCTATGCCCCAAATGCAAGAATCCCCACATTTAGAAAAGAAATTTTACTAAACTTCAAAGCCTAATACAATAAAAGTAGGACACTTCAACACCCCATCTCATCAATATATAGAACATCGAAACAGAAACTAAATAGACACAATGAAACTAACAAATATCTACAGAACACTTCACCCCAACTAGAATATACCTTCTCAGCACCTCACAGAACCTTCTCCTAAATTGACCATATAATTGGACACAAAGCAAGCCTCAACAAATATAAGAAGATTGAAATAACCCCTCGCATTCTATCAGATCACTGCAGACTAAAGGTGAATTTCAAAAATAAGAGAAACAAAGAGCCCACATATTCATGGATATTGAACAACTCTCTATGCAATGATAACTTGGTCAGCAAAAGATAAAGAAATCAAAGACTAGAATACAATGAAAATGAAGGCACAACATACCCGAACTTATAGAACACAATGAAACCAGTGTTAAGAGGAAAGTTTATAGCACTAAGTGCCTTCATAAAGAAATTGGAAAGATCTTAATACTAGCAACTTAACAGCACATGTGAAAGATCTAGAACAAAAAGAAGCAAACAAACCCAAGAGGAATAGATGATAGAAAATAGTCAAACTTGGGTTTGAAATCAACCGAAGAAAACCAAAGAGAATAATACAAAGAATCAACAAAAGAAAGAGCTGGTTCTTTGAGAAAATCAACATGATAGCTAAACCCTTAATCAAAGTAACCAAAAAGCACAGAGAAAGTATCCAAATTAAAAAAATCAGAATTGAAAGGGAGACATACCAACAGAAATTGGAGAAATTTAAAAAATCATCAGGTCTTACTTCAAAAGCCAATACTCAACAAAACTGGAAAAACTAAATGAAATTGATGTTTTTCTAGACAGATAACACTTACCAAAGTTAAATTAAGAACAGGAAAACTATCTAAAGAATTCCATAATGGTTACAAGCCAATAGCCAACATCTAAATTAAATGGAGAGAAACTTGAAGCAATCCTACTAAAATTAGGGAGAAGACAAGGCTGCCCACTCTCTCCCTATCTATTCAATACAATATTTAGACAACAAAATTAGAGTAATTAGACAACAAAAGGAGATCAAGGGGATACAAATTGGAAAGGAAGAAGTCAAAGTATCATTATTTTCAGATGACATAATCTTCTGCATAAGGAATTCCAAAATTCTACTAGAAAACTCCTACAGCTGATAAACAACTTCAGCTGGATACAAAAATAACTCAAGGAAATCAGTAGCCTGCCTTTATACAAATGATAAAGGGTCAGAGAAAGAAATTAGGGAAACAACACCCTTCACAATAGCAATAAAAAATATAAAATATCTTGGTGTAACCAAGCAAGTGAAAGATCTGTATGACAAGAAATTCAAGTCCCTGAAGAAAGAAATCAAAGAAAACCTCAGAAGATAGAAAGATCTCACATGCTTGTGGATCAGTAGGATTAACATAGTGAAAATGGCCATCTTACCAAAAATAATCTATAGAAACAGCAAAGTTTCCATCAAAATTCCAAAATGCGATTTTTTACAGAGCATGAAAGAGCAATTTTCAACTTCATGAGGGAAATCAGAAAATCCAGGATAGTCAAAACAATCCTGAACAATAAAAGAACTTCTGGAGAAATCATCATTCCTGACCTCAAGCTGTACTACAGAGCAATAGTGACAAAAAAAACAAAAAACAAAAAAACTGCATGGTATTGGTACAAAGACAGACAGGTTGATGAATGGAATAGGATTGAAGAACCAGAAATAAACCCACACTCTTATGGACATTGAATTTTTGACAAAGAAGCCAAAACCATATAATGGAAAAAAAGGAAAGCATCTTTAACAAATGGTGCAGGTCTAATTGGAGGTCTGCATGTAGAAGAATGCAAATTGATCCATATTTATCACCTTGCACAAAGCTTAGGTCCAAGTGAATCAAGGACCTCAATATAAAAGGGAATACACTGAATCTAGTAGAAGAGAATATGGGGTATAGCCTTGAAGGTATTGACACAGGAGATAATTTCCTGAATAAAACTCCAATGGCTCAGGCCAGATCTGAGTTCAACAACTGATAAATGGGACCTCTTGAAACTATAAAGCTTCTGTAAGGCAAAGAACTCTGTCAATAGGACAGGTTGGGGAAAGATTTTTCACTCACCTTACATCCACTAGAGGACTGATAGGCAAAATATAGAAAGAACTCAACAAGTTAGACTCCAACAAACCAAATAACCAATTTAAAAATGGAGTACAGTGCTAAACAAAGAATTCTCAACAGAGGAATTTCAAATGGCCAAGAAGCACTTAAAAAACTGTTCAACATCCTTAGTTATCAGGGAAAATGCAAATAAAAATGACCCTGAGATTCCACTTTGCACCCATCAGAATGTCTAAGAACAAAAACTCAAGTGACAGCACATGCTGGCAAGGATGTGGAGAAATGGGAACACTTCTTTATTGCTGGTGGAATTGCAAACTTGTACAATCACTCTAGATATCAATCTGGTGGTTTCTCAGA
This sequence comes from Rhynchomys soricoides, assembly GCA_019843965.1. Lineage (NCBI taxonomy): Eukaryota > Metazoa > Chordata > Mammalia > Rodentia > Muridae > Rhynchomys > Rhynchomys soricoides. Next base: position 471,716 of record JADRCH010000323.1, on the reverse strand, counting down.
AGATTGGTAACAGTTCTACCTGGAGACCCAGCTATACCAATCCTGGGCATATACCCAAAAGGTGTTATACCATACCACAAGGTTGCCTGCTCCACTATGTTCACAACAGCTTTATTCATAATAGCCAGAAACTGGAAACAACCCAGATACCCTTCAACCAAAGAATGGATACAGAAAATGTGGTTCATTTACACAGTGGAATACTATTTAGCTATTAAAAACAAGGACATTGTTAATTTTTCAGGCAAATGGATGGAACTAGAAAATATCATCCTGAGAGAGGTAACCTAGACCCCATAGGACATGCATGTGGATATTAACCAAAAAGTACAGAATACCCATGATCCACCCTACAGACCCAAAGTAGTGAAACAAGAAGGCCTAAGTGATGATGCCTCAATCCCACTTAGAAGGGGAACAAAATAATCATGGGGGCCAGAGGGAGGAAGGACCAGAGTGAGAAGGATGGGAATAGGTGGGACAGGATCAGGTATCTCCATACAAGAGAGAGACCCAGAGGGCCAGGAGAATGAATGGAAATACGCACCTGCTGAGGTTGGAGAGAATCTCTAGGAAGTCCCAGAGACCTGGGATGAGGAGGTTCCTAGCACTCAATGTGGGTAACCTTAGCTGAAATGCCCAACAATGGGAAGATAGAACCTAAAGAGACCACCTCCAGTAGCCAGACAGAATCCCCTGTGGTCTACCCAAAATTGTTTCTGTCTAAAAAAAATACAGGAATAAAAATGAAGCAGAGATTGAAGGAATGGCTGACCAGTGACCTGCCCAGCTAGGATCCATCTCCTGGGCAAGCACTAATCCCTGAAATTGTTACTGATGCTGTTGTACTTGCAGACCAGAACCTAGCATGGCTGTCCTCTGAGAGGCTCTATCCAACAGCTGACTGAGACAGATGCAGATACCCATAGCCAAGCATTGGACAGAGGTCAGGGACCACTATGGAAGAGTTAGGGGAAGGACTGAAGGAACTGAAGAGGATAGCAACTCCACAGGAAGACCAACAATGTTAAATAACCTGAACCCCTGGGAGCTCCCAGAGACTGAGCCACCAAGCAAAGAGCAAACACAGACTGGTCTGAGGTCCTGGCTCATATGTAGCAGAGGACTGCCTTGTCTGGCCTCAGTAGAAAAGGATGTACCTAATCCTGTAGAGACTTGATGGGGGGAGTGGCAGATATCCAGGGTGCTCTTTTTCAGAAGTGAAGGGGAATGGGGCAAAGCTCTGTGAGAGAGGACCAAGAGAGGGACAGAAGTTGGAATGCAAATAAATGAAATAATTAATTAATTTTAAAAAACAGTATTTGAGAAAAATAAATAAAATAAATTGAGGTGAATAGAACAGTCATACACTTCTTTCTTTGATGGTTGAGACATTTTAAAGGGATCTGTTCATTTTTACAGAAACAACTTGGAGCAAGTACAATCAGGTTTCCTTGTTTTCCTTCCAATAACTTTTTAAGTCAAGTAAACTTTTCCCCTTCATTCCACTCCAGACTTATTTGTTTCTTCAGTGCCCAACAGGTCCATTTTTGTCCTGTCCTTCCTCTAAAGCTTGTGTCCACTAACATCCTGATAATGGTAGCTATGTACAATAGTTACATTTATGCATCATCCAAAAGTAGAGGCTTTTCTACGTGCTTCTCTGCTACTGGGAATACTATAATTGATGTGGGTCTCCATCACTAACCTCTGAGTTTAAAAACAGCTCTCATAAAGTAGAATATTTTTAATTCCTGTATCTACTTTGTTGAATACATATTTCAAATAAAAAAAAAAAACTTGCAAGTTGATTTTATCTGCCAAGTCAGAATTTTTCTTCCAAAACAGTGTGTGTGTTGAAATATATATGTATATTTATAATTTCACACATGGTTTACACTTTTCTAATTTCTTCCCATCAATTAATATTTATAAGCATATTAATTTGAAAGTCAATCTGAGGCGGGCATATGATTTTAAGATAAGAAAACACAGATGGTGGCACGATTTTCTGCAGACTATTTTTATATTGACTCTCTTACAGGCAATCTGTTTCATCAGCTTTCCAATGGAAAGCTCAGTACAAAGAATTCCAAAAGAGAAAAATTTCAAGATTCCAAAAATTCTTGGCTATGAACGGATTCAGTAGGCATAGCTTACTCCTTGCCAAGTCTCTAGAATGTGTCAAACTAAGAATAAAGCTTAACATTTTCTCTCCTGCCCCTGCAGAAGAACCTTGTTATTGTATTGTGAGATGCTGGTGTGGCTTCGGACCATGGGGGTAATGGAAAATTGCTACAGAGTGTGATGAAAATGTATCAGGCACAAGAGCTAGGTAATCAAGGGACGAATCAACAAACAAGGCTGCACAACAAACAATCGCATCAGGTCAAGGTTCAGGAGCAACTTGACTGTTATCTGGAAATGCTCACAGGCAGACCAGACACAATGCCTATTTGTGAAGGTGCATGTAGAGAAAGCATATATAATGGCTGGGAAGCTGAAAGAGCTGCCAGCTTCGTGTCTAACCATTAATGATCAATAATAAAAGTGAAAGTTTTGTGGTGTCTCCTAGTGAGGAGAGTGCAGGACAATTTAGTCAAATACCATTCATCTATTTAGGCATGGTGCCAACTTTATCTAATTCAGAATAAGTTGATGTAAGCTAAGTTGTGCTTTTAGTGGTTAAAGATTGCCCATATCAACATATCAAGCCTCTGAATTTTAAATGGATACAGAGAGAGAGAGAGAGAGAGAGAGAGAGAGAGAGAGAATAGTCTAAAAGGCAGATATGCTAGAGTTAGTATCATTAACAAGAAATAATGTCAGTACCCAGGATCATATACTAACAGTAACCCCATAACTGACTTCCAGAACAGAAGACAGAATTCTGTTTAATAGCTAAATAATTAAAGAAGTTATTAAGAGGCCATTTCAACATTTTTAAAATTTAACTCAATTAGTCAACAAACTAATCTCAGATCAATCTTGAGATGCACAAGAAAATGAAATAAATGTTATGGGTTAGGGGAAATGTTTGAATGAAATAGGATTTGTGAGAACATAACTTTGAGTAGATTGTGGAATAACAAAGTTAATTTTTAAAAGAAGTTGGAAGGAATCTGTTCACATAAATTAGAATGTTGTTTCAATTCCTTACCTCAGCCTCACTATAATCACATTTGAAGAAAATTTATATTTCAGGTCAAGATTATTGGCATGAGTCTAAAGTTTCTCAGATTGGTAGCATATCAGTAGTACTCTAAGTGATTACAGAATATCTCAGCTTTCATGCTTTAGTATAATACTTCAGTACACTCAAATATTTAAAACATTATTGAACAAATGCTTTTAAGAATAAAAATTATATTGATAAACACATTTTTATTAAACTTTTAGTAGAATCTTGGTGTTAACTGTATTAATTGCTGAAGAAATCATGCCAACCAAGCAATTCAATCCAAATACATACTAGGTTTTAGTTTTGAGGTACACCTATGTGTAAAGATGTACAATTCTTACTTGTTTAAATTCTATGACAAACTGAAATAAGGTATCAGTGTATTTTATTTAAAATGTATTATAATGGTATAAGCATGCTATTGTTGGTTCTCACAAAATATGGACAGAAATAAAAGCACTTACCATCATATTAAATATCTATCTTAAGATTCTATTACCAATTTTTACATTTAATTACCCTAGTTTTCAGGTACAAAATAATGTGATGGTTTATATCCTATGGTTCAGGAAAGCACACTCAGGTGTTTCTGTTACTAAAAATAGCAAGTGGTTGGGCATCTTGCTTGACCAGATGCCACACTGCCACCGAAAGTTCAGCCCCCAAGGTAGGTGGAGACCCCCTGCTCAACCACAGACCATATCAGCCAGAATACCAGAGAGAAAACAGAAACCAAGGAACAGAAGATACACCCAACAAACACAAACTCAGAAATTGACACCTAGACCTATAATCTTCCCAAATTCAGATGCCTGGATGCCAGAGTAAAAACATAATCATCAACATCCAAGATAATATGTTACCAGCAGAGCCCAATATCTTACTAGAGTACATCCTGAATATTCCAACACATCTGAAGCACAAGAAAAAGACATAAAAATAAGCTTTATGAATATGTCAAAGGTCATTAAAAAGGAAATGAAAAAAATCCCCAAAAGAAATCCAGGAAAACACAAACATTTGGAGGAAATTAATGAATCCCTTTTTTAAAAGCCAAGAAAAAGCATGTAAATGATTAAAGGAAATGAATAAAACTGTTCAAGGCCTGAAAATGGAAACAGAAGAAATAAAGAAATACAAAAAATTCTGGAAATAGAAAATCTAGGTAAGCAAACAAGAACTACAGACACAAGCATCACCAACAGAATACAAAAGATAGGAGAGAATCTCAGGCATAAAGGATATGATAGAAGAAAAAGAAACATTGGTCAAAGAAAATGTTAAATCTAAAAACTTCCTAACACAAAACAGCCACGAAATCTGGGACACTATGAAACAACCAAACTCAAGAATAATAAGGATATAACAAGGAGAAAATCCCAACTCAAAAGTCAAGAAAACATAATCCACAAAATCACAGAAGAAAATGTTACTAACCTAAGAAAGGATTTGTCTATAAAGGTACAAGAATATTACAGAACATCAAATAAACTGGACCAGGAAAGAAAGTCCCTTCACTAACTAATAATCAAAACACTCAATACATAGAAGAAAGAAAAAATATTAAAAGCTGCAAGAGAAAAAGACAAAGTAACATATAAAGGCAGACTTATTAGAATTACAGCTGACCTGTCAATGAAGACTCCAATATCCAGGAGGGCCTGGACAGATTTGCTGCAGACTATAAGGGACCACAGATTCCTGTCCAAATTACTGTATCTAGCAAAACTTTCAATCACCCTCCACGGAGAGTACAAGATATTCCATGATAAAATCAAATTTAAACAACATCTATCCACAAATCTACCCCTACAGAAGGTACTAAAAGGAAAACTCCAGCACAAGAAAGTTAACTACACCCACCAAAACATAGGAAATAAATAATCTCATACCAGCAAAACCAAAAGAAGAAGAAACACACACACACATACAGCACACACACACACACCACCACCACCACCACCACCACCACCACTACCACCATCACCACCACCACCACCAACAACAACAACAACATCAATAACAACAAAATAAAAGGAATAAAAAAAAAACCCATTGCTCACTAATGTCTCTCAATATCAATGGACTCGATTTCCCAATGAAATGATACAGAATAATAGATTTAATTTGAACACTTGGGCCCACCCTTCTGCTATGTCTAAGAAACCTACCTAAACTCAAAGATAGCCATGAACTCAAAGTAAAGGGTTAAAAAAGATATTTCAAACAAATAGACCCAAGAAGCCAACTAGTGTAGCACTTCTAATAGCTAACAAAATATACTTCAAACCAAAATTAATCAAAACAGATGGGGAAAGGACACTTCATATGCATCAAAGGGGAAAAATCCACCAATATTACATTTCAGTTCTTAACATCAATGCCTCCAAATGCAAGGGCACCTACCTTTGTAAGAGAAAAATTACTAAAGCCTAAAACATACATTGAACCTTACATATTAATAGTGGGAGACTTCAATACCCCACTCTCACCAACAGACAGGTGATCCATATATAAACCTAACAGAAAAATATTAGAGTTAACAAACATTATGAAACAAATGGACATAACACACAGCTACATAACATTTCACCTAAGCACAAAAGAATATACCTTCTCAGCACCTCACAGAAGTTTTTCCAAAATTGACCACATACTCAGTTACAAAGTAAGTCTCAACAGACAAAAGAAAGTTGAAATAACCCCATGCAGCCTATCAGACCACCACAAATTAAAGCAGATATCAACAAAAGAAACAGCAGGAAGCTTACAAACTCATAAAAACTGAACAACTCTCTACTGAATGAAAAATGTGTCAATACAGAAAAAAAGAAATTAAAGACTTTCTAGAATTCAATGAAAATTAACAAACAGCATATCCACGGGGGAGGGGGGAAGATAGCATCTTCAGAAAATGGTGATGGTCAAATTGGATGGCTCCGTGTGAAAAAATCCAAATAAATCACTATCACCCTGCACAAAACTCAACTTCAAGTGGATCAAAGACCTCAACATAAAACCAGATCCACTGACCCTGATAGAAGAGAAAATGGAAAATAGCTTTGAATGCACTGGCACAGGAAACAACTTTCTGAATGGAATACTCATAGTGCAGGCAATAAGATCATCAATTAATAAATGGAACTCATGAAGCTTAAAAGTGTATGTAAGGAAAAGGAAACCATCAATAGGACTGTCTTAGGGTTCCACTGCTGTGAATGGACAACATGACCAAAGCAACTCATAAAGGCAAATATTTAATTGGGGTTGGTTTACAGTTTCAGAAGTTCAGTCCATTATCATCATGGCAGGAAACATGGCATTATCTAGGCAGACATGGTGCTAGAGGAGCTGAGAGTTCTATATCTTGATCCACAAGTAGCAGAAGGGGGCTGGTTCCTGGAAGCAGCCAAGAGGAGGCTAGTTTCATAGTGGGTAGAACTTGAGCATTGAAAACCTTAAATCCCCCCTCCAGAGTGACACATTTCCTACAACCTCCTGATAGTTCCACTCCCTATGATCAAACATTCAAACACATGAGTCTATGGGGCCATAATTATTCAAACCACCACAAGGACAAAATGGCGGATTACAAAATGTGAAAAGATTTTCACCAACTCCACATCTGACAGAGGACTAATATCCAATATATAAAGAACTAAAAAATTGAACATCAACAAACCAAACAATCTAATTTAAAGATGGGGTACAGATCTAAACAGAGAAGTCTCAACAGAGGAATTCTTAAATGGCTGAGAAACAAAGAAATGTTTAACATCCTTAGCCATCAGGGAAATGAAAATCAAAATGACTTTGAGATTCCATCTTACACCTGATTACACCTGTCAGGATAGCTAAAATCTATAATACAAGTGACATCTCATGCTGGCGAGGAAGTAGAGCAAGAGAGTGCTTCTCTGTTGCTGTTGGAAGTACAAACTTATACAGCCACTGTCAAAATCAATATGGCTGTTCCTCAAACAATTGGGAATGGATCTATCACAAGACACAGCAATACCACTCTTGGTCATATACCCAAAGGACGCTCTATTTATCCTACCACAAGGACACTTGTTAAACCATGCCCATTGCTGCCTCATTCATACCAGTCATGAAATACCCTAGATGTCCCTTAACAGAAGCATAGATAAACAGTATGTGGTGTATTTATACAATGGAGTACTACTCAGCTGTTTTCTAAAAAACTGACTTCATGAAATTGGCACTAGAAAATCATACTGAGTTAAGTCAGACACAGAAAAACAAATATGGTATGTATTTATTTATAATTGGATATTAACCATTAACTAATGATAAGAAAGAGTTTAGATAAAGAAGAGGGGTCTAGATGGAAAGCATGGAACTCCCTGAGAGGAGAAAATAGAATAGATTTAATAGGTGGCCTGGGGACTGCTGGCAGAGGAGGTATCAGGTAGTGGGGAGATGGACTGGAGAAAGAGTATGGAAAAGATGTCTGCAATCAGGGCCTCTTAGGAGGTAGTATGGAAACCTAATAAAGGAAAAGAAAATTCCTGGAATCTTTGAAGGTGATCATAATGAAGACTTCTAGTAATGGAGGATATGTAGTCTCAACTGGCCTTCTCTTGTAGCCAGGCAAGGCTTCCGATGAAGAGAATGGGTTGCATTTAAATGAGGTTTTGGGGGGGTTACTCCATGAAAATCCCAAAAAAGCCCAGGCTGATTCTAAGAAAAAGGGTTGTTCTCTTCAAACTGATAGCAGGGCCCCATTGCTGAGGACAACATTTACACAACTCATTAAATATGGAAAAGTTGAGCTGGTGCCTACATGGAGGCTTTACCCCTCCTTTTTAGTCTCTTTGGTGAGGAAAGGTACTCTGAAGGCTACCAAAAGATCAATGAGGACACCAACTCAGCCACTAAACTTTGACCTACAATCTGTCCTGCCTTCAAAATATGATAGGGCAATGGTGACACAGAACCTGTGATTTGACTTAATGCCCACTTCTTGAGTAGGAACCCATACCCAATACTGCATTGATAACCAAGGGCAAGAGATTAGATAGCACAGAGAATTAGAGTAAAACTAAACATGAGTGGTCTAAAAAACAAATCAATAAAATGATTCCTAATGATATTCTTCTATGCTCACAAATCAGAGCCTTATCTAGGCATCAACAGAGAAGCTTCTTTGAGTATCAGATGGAAACAGATATAGAGACTCACAGCCCTCCCCTCAGAGCTCAGGGAATCCCATAAGAGAGAAGGCAGAAAGATTGTAAGACTCAGAGGAGATAGAGGGCACCAGGAGAACATGGTCCTCTGAATCAACTAAGCAAGGTTCATATGAACTCACAGAGGCTGAAACAGCCAGCACAGAGCCTACATGTGTCAACCCCAAATCCTCTGCATATGTATTATAGCTAGTTACTAGCTAAGTATTTTTATGGGACTCCTGACTATGAGAACAAGTGGGTTTCTGACTCATTTGCCTCCACTTAAGACTTTTCCTCCCATTGGGTTGCTGTGTCCAACTTAGATATGAAAGTTTTTGCTTCATCTTATATATTATGTTGTCATTTTTGGTTATTGTGTCTTAAAAGCCTGTTGTTTTCTAATGAAAACAGGGAATGGATCTGAAGGGGAAAAGAGGGAAGAAGGGACTGGGAGGAGTAGAAGGAGGGAAAAGTATAGTTCAGATACATTGCATGAGAAAAGAATTTATTTTCAATATAAAATAAATAAATAAAACAATAAATATAAAAATATGGTCTTTCCTCTAATCTTTCCAAGATTTTTGACTGTATTTCATAGTCAAGGTAATTAAAATCTAATTACTAATGTCAGCTTGCAACAAATTAGAATCACCTGACTGAGCAGCCTCATCTGAAGAATTGTCCTAATTGTCTTGACTAATGTATGAAGGCCCATCCCAACTGAGGGTAGAACCTTCTAGATTTTAAAAAGGGTATTTTGCTTTCCTTTTGCTTGCTTGGCCTTCCCTCCTGACACTAAGTTGATTTTCTCTATTGTTGATGATAATAATGATGATTCCTTTACTAATTGAAGTACAAGAATTTTCAAGTTTTCATTGTGGACTAGGGACTAGAGACTTTCCAGCCCCCCAGAGCCATATTGAACAGCTAAAGCACCCTACCTTATGGACTGTGTAACTCCCTAGTAAGAGACAGCAATTCTGGGAGTCCTCTGATTGTTGAAGCATCCATCTAAGGACTAACTACCGGGTTCCTAATATCTCAGATGTGGTTTGGCTATCATTATTATTTTAAAGCTCATTTAAATATATGTGTGCAATGTATATGCTGTAATAGATATGCTATATTATATATATGTATATATGTATACTTATATGCATATACATCATATACATATATATCTGCTGTATCATAGAACAGACACAAATAGTAATGAAAGTGGTTGGAAGACTTTATAGTAACAAATTTGTAGGATTAAGAGGTGCTTTGGGCACATAGAAGATGATTTATTATGGTTAGTTCTGTTTTTGTTATTGTTGATGTTTTTGTTGTTTTATTCAAAATACTGTCTCTTAAAACATATATAAAATGTTTTTATCATTTTTCTGTTCTTAAATAACTAACAATGAGGAAAATGGGTTATTTTATAAACTTTATTTCAAGGGTATTTTAAGACTAATAATACTCTGAAGAACCACTATAAAGTAAATAATATAAAGCACTGTAAGTTTAGATTTTTCAAAATCTACTTTAGTAAGTGTTCTCAAACACTTCAAACCCCCTTCTAACCCACCATCCAAAGGTGAGGAAGAAATGATGGTAAATAGGACAAAAAATGTAGACCTGTTTAGAAGTAGTTCTTTGGGGCAATTCCAATCTTCATTGTCAGGATACCAACAATCCAGTTCAAACTTTCTACCAAACATGAACCAGAATGGCCTCATGATCCAACAGAAAAAGCCAGACCTCCACTGAATTGGCAGGAGTCAACAGGAACGGGCAAGATCAGCTGGAATGCCTTGAGAAGTTCTCTGTTGTGCCTCTCTCAATGAAGTGAAGATCAGCAAAGAAGTGAGACCAACAAAGTGCTGCACAGCTAGCTATGCAAACACCTTGTCACTGTCTGTTGGGTCCTACTTATATTCTCTCTGAACGTCAGGCATCCTCTTATGGGTCTTGCTTCAGCAAAATATTATATGAATCTGCTTCAGCAAAACATCACAAGTCTGCATCACATGACACAACCAGAAATATCCACGTCAAAGCACCACTACTATGCTTTTATGAGTATTGGCTGCTAAGCTGAGAACTATAGATATGCAAAAATCAATTGGTAAGTCAAGTGTAAATGCACCTTGCCCTATATGACAGTAAGATACATAAAGTAATAACTCAATCATCACCCACCACATAATCTTTTCTAATGTTTTTAGTATAACTTTAGGGATTCTTTTTTAACTGTGTGTTGGTATTTTACCTTCATATATGACAGTACATAAACACACACACACACACACTGCCTGCAGAAGTGGGCTTTGGATCCCCTGGATCTAGAATTACAGATAGTTGTAAGCTGCTATGTGGTGCTGGGAATCAAATGCAGGTCATTTAGAAAAGCAGTCAGTGAATAATTTTAAATGCTGAGACTTCTCCCTAGACCCTTTAGGATGCTTTGATTCCCCTTCAAATGAATCATCAAATGTTTCCTAACATTTCAGCTGTAAGTTTTCTAATGTGGTGTTAAGTCAAGAAGGTGACATTTATCATGACTGAACTGTTCTGAGAGTAACCATCTGCTCTCTGATTGGAGTTAAGCCCTATTCAACAAGAGGGAACCCATGTGCAGATGATGTAAACCTAGTCGAAACTCCATGACTGGGGTGATCTTAGGTCTTACAGGGCAATTTACTACTGCTGTTCAGCTAAATTGGCATAGTTCCAAGCTGTCATCTAAATGTTTATGTTTGTACTTAAATAGACAAATGCTACTCTCAACTTTAATCAAAAAATCTTCTCTTTGAAATAAGCGATGATGAATATAGAAATGCACAGCTATTCAAGAGGATAATTGCTCAGCTCAAACTTGGACATTTGTAACATCTTCTCTAAGGTTCAGGGAATATCACAGAAGAAGAGATGGAAAGAAAGGGAAAGCTGAAAGATCTGGAGAAGGACTTCGAAGGAGCAGGCCCCTGTTATGGGCCTACACATGACTGTGTCTGTCAACAGTCAATCAGTGACTGGGGAGGTTCACAGGGTATCCCCACTCTGTACTTAACTCTAGGCTACCGATGGATTCAAGGGGAAGGGTACCCATTGTCTTCACCTGTAAACCCACTGACAGACCCATAGACTTCAATGAATACTCTGAACCCAAGGTAATAAAAATAACCCTATTTAAACTCAGTAAGTCACAAAACAAAAAGCTATAAATATAAGAAAGAAATTTTGGGGGAGGAAGGGGAAATAATGTGGTAGGAAAGAGGTAAGAGAAGGTGAGGCAATAGAAATCATAAAGCATTTTACACATGTATAAGATTGCTGAGGAACAAATTATTTTTTGAAAAGGAGCTGACATTCTTGAAAGTAAATATACACACACACACACACACACACACACACACAAAGGAACACTACAAAAATAAAACATTTTTTCTGCTTAAATTTCTATACCATGTGATGCTCCAATTCATTCTGCTCTGGAATAATAAAACATGGAACAAAAGTAAAAGTGCAAAGATTAAAATGATTGCCCTAGAAAGGCATTCTTTCTCTGGCAGTCTACATTTTTCTGTTTTGAACTATCAAACTTAATTTCATGAGCCAATCTTGCAACCAGCTTTGGGAAACTTTTCATTATTATGTAAATGGAGGCAAAAATTTACCTAAATACAGTAAATACTTAAATATAAAAGTATGGATTCAGGTCAATCATTAAAAGCACTTGAAACTTGATTTTAAAAGAGAAAAGCTAATATGCACTAAATGATTCAGCTTTAATGCATGTCAAATAAGCCTTGAATAATTAAAAAGGAACAATGATGGAATATAGCACACAATAGAAGCAATGTCTAACAATCTGTGGCATTGAACATCTGTATCAGTCCCATGAGGGCAATTGCTATGATTTTAAATATATTCATATTATATTCCCTTACAGAATAGTGTCTTTTAAATGTCTTTGCAATGTTTATAAAAATATCTAAGAGTTATTTTAAGATCTTGATGGAAAAAAATGGTTCCAAGCTAAAACTTATTCATATCAGTGGTGAGGAAGTCACTGGAGGTGACAAATGAGATCAGGAGTGGAAATTGTTTTTCACTCTAGCTATAATGAAGGAAACAAATTTCTCTATTCACATGAAAATATGTTTTAGAACTTCAAAGAAATAAGTAAAAATCTTGAAACAGAATTCCCAAAAGATCATTAAAGGTCAATGATTTCTGGGATACCATAACTATAAAGAGATATACCAATAAGTGGAGTATTAAGATTTTCAGGTTACTGCCTGGAAGAAGTTGCTGGATATCAAAGTAGTATCCAGGAGTCTTTAGGACTTAAGATGATGGATAGACCACGATTATGAGAAGACAGGGTGCTGAGGAGAAAATAGTATGGAGATGGAAATAGAGACTTCCAGAGCACCATCCCTAGATGTTCCTATCTGGTCTTCAACTGAGGAGGGATCATGCACATGAAGAAACCATCTTATCCTGGGAAGAGAACAGCCTGAAAGAACAGAAGAAGCAGGATCCAGTGCTCATGCAGAGCTAGGAATAAGTCCTCTGCCCACAAAATAGAAAACCAGTTGTGGGACACTGAGAAAAATAGTCCAAAGAATTTTGTCTCTAAAAATAGATAAAAATTAAATCAAGTTTGATTGCTTCTTTAGTTTTATCTAACAAAATCTCAAAATAAGCCTGTGTTATTATCCCTGAGATGCCTACTGTCTGGAATCACAAAACAGAGAACAAGAATATTTACAGGAATATATTTCCAAAAGATACCACCCAAGATAAAAGTGTGTGATTCTAGCATCTAATGAAAACTTAAAAGAAGTAAAATATGGCCCAGAATTGGGAAGAAAAACACTTCCTAATTCTTGTTCTCAGGATTTCCTGTCTCTACTTTCTGAGGCTAGATTTATAAAGAGACCACCAGCCCACCTAGCAATTATCTGAGTTTCTGGGGAATTCAAACTTCTGTTCCTACATTTGCACACAGTAAGTGCTTTAACTGTGAAGTTATCCCCTCAGCCCTCATCAGAATTTTAATAGTTTAAAACAACTAATGTACAAAACAATGGGATTTGTTATGGTCTTTTTATTCATACTTCTTTCATTCATATCTTACTCTGTCCCCCTCACCAAACATAGGGTATGATTAAAGTCATTCCTTGCCTCCCACCTTCCTCTGTCTTCTGACAACCATTGTAGTTTTAATATTCCTTTTTATGGTATGTAAAAATCTATGTAGGAAATTATCTAGTTGGGCACAGCTGATGCTGGAGAGCGGAGCAGCAGCTTCTATGAGGATCTGACTAGATTGTGGGACAGTGAATGATTTGCAGGCCGTTCTTCATTCTGGGCAGTAAGTGGGTGCCTTTTTTTTTTTTTTTTTGGATACTTTATTTACATTTCAAATGTTTCCCCCTTTCCAGATCTCCCTTTTGAAACCTTTCTATCCCATCCTCCTCCCCCTGACATTATGGGGGTATTCTCCCACCCACACACCCATCCCCACTCCTCTTCTCTCCTTGGCATTCTCCTATACTGGGGCACCTAACACCCTCAGACCTAAGGGCCTCTCCTCCCCCTGATGGATAACAAGACCCTCCACTGCCACATATGTGGCCAGTACCATGGGTCCCTCCGTGTGCATTCTTTGGTTGGTGATCCAGTCTCCAGGAGCATCGGGAGGTCAGGCCAGTGGACACAGTGGCTTCCTCCATGGAGCTGCCACCTCCCTCAGCTCCTTCAGTCCCTTCTCCAACTCCTCCATCTGGGACCTCACACTCAGTCCTACAGTTGCTGTGAAGTGACTCTTGGGTATTCCGAACTTTTGGGCTAATAACCACTTATCAGTGAGTACATACTGTGTTCATTCTTTTGTGACGGCGTTACCTCGCTCAGGATATTTTCAAGTTCCATCCATTTGCCTAAGAATTTCATGAAATCATTGTTTTTAATACCTGAGTAGTATTCCATTGTGTAAATGTACTACATTTTCTGTATCCATTCCTCTGTGGAGGGACATCTGGGTTGTTTCCAGTTTCTGGCTATTATAAATATAGCTGCTATGAACACAGTGGAGCATGTGTCCTTATTACATGTTGGAGCATCTTCTGGGTATATGCCCAGGAGTGGAATAGCTGGGCCTCAGGTAGTATTATGTTCATTTTTCTGAGGGTCTGCCAAACTGATTTCCAGAGAGGTTGTATCAGCTTGCATTCCCACCAGCAATGGAGGAGTATTTCTCTTTCTACACATCCTCGCCAACATCTGCTGTTACCTGAATTTTTTATCTAAGCCATTCTGACTGGTGTGAGGTGAAATCTCAGGGTTGTTTTGATTTGCATTTCCCTGATGACTAAGGATGTTGAACATTTCTTTAGGTGCTTCTCAGCCATTCGAGTTTCCTCACTTGAGAATTCTCTGTTTAGCTCTGCTCCCCATTTTTTGATAGGGTTATTTGGATTTCTGGGGTCTAGCTTCTTGAGTTCTTTGTATACATTGTATATTTGCCCTCTATCAGACATAAGATTGGTAAAAATCTTTTCCCAATCTGTAGGTTGCCATTTTGTCCTATTTACAGTGTCCTTTGCCTTACAGAAGCTTTGTAGTTTCATGAGGTCCCATATGTCAATTCTTGACCTTAGAGCATAAGCCATTGGTGTTCTGTTCAGGAACTTTTCCCCTGTGCCCATGTGTTCAAGACTTTACCCCACTTCGTTTTCAGTGTATCTGGTTTTATGTGGAGGTCCTTGATCCACTTGGACTTGAGTTTTGTACAGGGAGATAGGAATGGATCAATTTGAAATCTTCTACATGTTGACTGCCAGTTGAACCAGCACCAATTTTTGAAGATGCTGTCTTTTTTCCACTTGATGGTTTTAGCTCCTTTGTCAAAGATCAAGTGACCATAAGTGTGTGGGTTCATTTCTGGGTCCTCAATCTACCTGACTGTCACTGTACCAATACTATGCAGTTTTTTTTATCACTACTGCTCTGTAGTACAGCTTGAGATCAGGAAGGCTGATTCCCCCCTCCCCAGAAGTCCTTTTATTGTTGAGAATAGTTTTTGCTATCCTGGGTTTTTTTGTTATTCCATATGATTTTGGGAATTGCTCTTTCTAAGTCTATGAAGAATTGAATTGGAATTTTGATGGGGAATGCATTGAATCTATAGATTGCTTTCGGCAGGATGGCCATTTTAACTATATTAATCCTGCCAATCCATGAGCATGGGAGATCTTTCCATCTTCTGAGGTCTTCTTTGATTTCTTTCTTCAGAGACTTGAAGTTCTTGTCATACAGATCTTTCACTTGTTTGGTTAGAGTCACACCAAGATACTTTATATTGTTTGTGAAAATTGTGAAGGGTGTCATTTCCCTAATTTCTTTCTCAGCCTGTTTATCCTTCGAGTATAGGAAGGCAACTGATTTGCTTGAGTTAATTTTGTATCCGGCCACTTTGGTGAAGGTGTTTATCAGCTGTAGCAGATCTCTGGTGGAGTTTTTCTGGTCACTTAAGTATACCATCATACCATCATCTACAAATAGTGATATTTTGATTTCTTCCTTTCCAATTTGTATCCCTTTGACCTCTTTTTGTTGTCTAATTGCTCTAACTAGAACTTCAAGTACTATATGGAATAGTTTCTTTGTTGTTGTTGTCGTCCTCCTCCTCCTCCTCCTCCTCCTCCTCCTCCTCCTCCTTCTCCTCCTCCTCCTCCTCCTCCTCCT
>JADRCH010000323.1:410372-455494 GCA_019843965.1 Rhynchomys soricoides | reverse complement strand
CTTCTTCTTCTTCTTCTTCTTCTTCTTCTTCTTCTTCTTCTTCTTCTTCTTCTTAATGCTTTTGAAGGTTATCAATCAAGTATTTTTTAAGATACCTCTCAAGTGGGTTTTGTATATGTTTTCTTTTTATTCGAGTGGAATATGTTTTTAAAAGATAACCATAGATGTGTTTTTATCAGATCAAATCAGAGTGTATAAAACAGCCACCTTCCATTACTGCAGACATTTAACTTTCTTCACATTATTTTGCTAACTATATCATTCTGTATCTTTACTTTGTTTGTTTTAAAGCACATTTTTAGTTTTAGTTTTTCAAGATATTAAGGTGCTCTTGTCATTGACTCATTAATGATTTTAAAGTGCTAGTGCTATCATTGGATGTAATACATCATACACACTCAAAGGTTCATGTGATTGGAGGTTTGGTTCCTAGAATCCAGGGACTGGGAAGTAGTAGAATCTGTAAGGGGTGGGATCTGATTTTTGGTCTTTAGTTAACTCTAGGAAAACTTGCAAAAAACAGATCTTTCCTTCCTTGAGTTTCCTCAAGAGAATCATTATAAACTGTTGTAATCCTATCACATGGGAAGCTGAGACAGGTAGCTTTCTGAGTTTAAGGACAGCTTGGGCTACATAGAGAATTCCAAACCAATTTAGACATCTAGACAGCAACAGCAGCAGTAGCAGCAACAACAACAAGAGCAACAATGTCCACACACACACACACACACCAATAAACATAAGATGGTGGTTGCAAAAGAGGCCACTGGATCCTCCCAGTCTTCCATACTCCTGTTAAGATATGATCACTTGTTTGCTTATGATGTTGATCCATTTGGAAATATTTCAGTCATTATCTCTTCAAACATACTCTTTCCATGTAATTCCTTTCAGGCAATCCAATAAAACAGTATATAGGGCCACCTGCAATTTGTCTTCAAGTTCACTAATACTTTCTTGTGCAGTCACTATTCTGCATTAAGACCACCAAAAATATGTTTGTCATCTCAAACACTTTTATTTTCCTTTCTAAAGAATGATTTGGATCTTGTCAATATCCTCCATGGCTGTACTTAAAATAATTGGCCTTTTCTAGCTTTTTGAAATTTTTTAAAATATTCTTGTCTAGTACTAATTCTGCCATGCATGTGATGTCTATATATGTACAACAAAAGGGCATACATGCACAACATATACACACATGTACAAAAACAGAAAAAATTGGGAAGTTGCTTTGTTTTTAAAAAGGGTATATATCTCACTGGATGTCATTTATATATCTTAGGACCATGAACTTTGTATTTTAAATATGTAAAATGTATCTAAATTTTAAAATATTTTACACTTATTAATAACTTTAATTTCCCCATAGTTAACTTCAGTTTCTGTTCAAGATCTATTTCTAACCTTTATCAACCAGGTCACAGTTCATTCTACCTAATTATTCTTTCAGATGTAATTAGAATACCATTCCCCTGACTTGAGTGGCTGACTATAATTATGCTCAAATAATAAAGAAATTAACAGAGACTATTTTGCTATTTCAGCAATAAAGAATAAATTTAATTCTCATGATGTACACTACTATTTCTGGGAATAGGAAAATAACAATCTCTCAAGTTTTTCATGCCAATAATACTTCAGGTTACCTAAATTAAACAAAGTGTGCCCCAAAAGTCCACTTTATTTCCTCATTTATTTGCCAAAATAATCATAGTAAAAAATGCAAGCTAAGCAAAACACCTGAATTCCTTAGGCCCCAGAATATGTGTTTAGTCTTCCTAATAGAAAATAATTTAAAGAGTTCATTTTCACATTGCTACAGAGATTAGCTGGTTTCTAATGCCCAAAATTCCTTATTTTGTTGGAGCTATGAATGTATTACAATCTTCTGCCCATGTGAGTTAATGCACAATTACCCAAAAAACCAATAAGTAAATGACAGACTGTTAAGGCAAACAAATGGGTAGCTTTGATCTAGAATCTTCAGTAATCTACATTTTCTCTGGCTAACTGACCTGTCCCAGTACTTAGCCACTCTTTGGCTCATTTTTTAGTATCTCTTCTATGCTAGGATACAAAATGTCTTCATCTAACAAGCAAGCATAAATTCTATTAAAAGAAATGAACAGCAAAAAGATAAATTATATCCCATAGGAAGACCCTTTTCTCATTCACACACAAATGTTGTGTTCACTTGCTTCTTTGGTAGATAAGGGGTAGGATGGATAATGAGCTTTATTTCTCTCCACAAAGGACATTCCTTGCTCTCAGAGCAAAGAACTAATCAAACTCTTTTCAGGCAATTTCTATTGGCAGTTATATTCTATGAAAATTAGAAGACTAAGACAGGACCTTCCCAGAGTTCCCGCTCTTCTGTGAACGCAAGATAGCAACAATGGTAGGGAACTATCAACTCATATACAAGTGAAGATGGAAGTGTTTTAACTTTAAAAAGATTAGTATTTTTTCAGGGAGCTGATATAGATGTGGGCAGTGGGATATTGAAGTAGACTCATAGCCATCTGCTTTGTCTGAGCTGCTGTAACAAAATGTCACCACAGCCTGGGTTATTCAAAAGTAATACAAACATATTTCTTAAATTCTGAAGGCTGTGGAGTATAAAGTCTGAATCCTAGCACCTCTGTGCAGTAAGGAGCCATCTCTACTTCTAGAATAGTCATTATTTGTGCATTCTCCAGAGAGGAATACTGAGCTTCACAAGTTAAAGGTACTGAAGGACAAGTGAGCACTTTCTTAGACCATAAGCCCTTTTATGGAAATGTTTACCATGTTCATGGTAGGAGAGCTCTCATGAGTTAATCATCTCCCAAAGGTGGCACTTCCATATACCTGTTCATTATTAAATGTTAACCTGAGTCTTGGGAGGAATACCATCATCCAAGCCAGACCACGAGCTCATAGAAACTATACCAAATATTCCAAACTGCTAAGAAAAAAAAAGGATAAGCTTTTGAGACCTTAAAATGGGCTACAAAAGATTTGTTCGTATGAAAATCAGTGAATAGTGCAAAATGAGGTTTATATTTCATTTCTTCATGTTGGTGAGGTACTTATTAAAAACAGCATACCACTGGATAGGGAATGAGACTAGCAGAGAAAAATACTGACCTTCCCAGGTGTGAGGGAACTTTACTATACCCCAAAGATACAGTTCTACAAACTTTATAAAATCTCTATTGCTAAGAAGCCTGGTAACCCCCTAAGTTTAAACAAATCTTGATGATAATAACTGATAGAACATGCTAAATGAAAATAATTCCCATAATTATATTGTAAATATGATTCAAGCTTTACTTCATATTCTAAAATCCCTTCAGAAAGTCACATTCCTTAGTCTATCTGAACAGCAGACCTCAGTTCTAACTTTCAAATTTACTCAAAGTCCATATATTCTGCAGGTGCTGTTTTAATGAGTATTAGCTGAGGAGTCATCATCTGTAAATACTTCAAGAGGTTCTCCAAGCAAAACATGCTTGACTCATAAAAGCCACTGAACAAAATAGAATCTCTGCAGAGGATCGGAGGAGCTACAAATGCAAGAAACATAGCATTCACCCTTTCTAACTGAAAATCTATGTTGGGCAGTGAAGCTACTGTGAGTGGGAATGGGCTTATGTTCTATTAATTGACTGGTATAATTTGCCTAAGATCAGAGCAAGTGGGAGCTAAAGTGGAATTAGATGGTCCAATTAAAATTATGATTCCTCAAAAATGTTGTGAATCAACTATATCATTGTGTTTAAAGCACGAAATTTGCCACAATAACACATAATGATTTTTCCAAAAGAATCAGTATCATTAGTCATATCATTATAGCATTGCTAAGATTGTATGCAGAAAGTAAGAGGTCTTTAGATAAAAATAATAATAATAAAAGCACACTGAGTCTTCTCTCTCTCTCTCTCTCTCTCTCTCTCTCTCTCACACACACACACACACACACACACACACACACACAAGAAATGCACTTTTAAATTCAAATTCAACAAACAGCAATAGAAACTCCACAATCATAAGATGAAGTATGCCTCAAATTTTCAATTGGGAATACAATCATAGTGCAGAGATAAACTGGCTTTAAATAGCAAGGCAACTTGATGCAGACCATTAATATTTTTCCTGGAGACACTTTATATCATTTCTATTTGTAGCAGAAGTACAGAGTGTTGTAACTGAAAAGCTCTGTCTCATTTGAGATCAGATCAAAAAGTGATTAAATTTTTAGACATAATATTCCAAAGCAGAACACAAAAAGCCTCAATAAAGTTCAATTCTTCACTTTAAAAATTCCCCTCTGTTTGGATCATGATAGATAGACACTCCCAGCAAAAACTTACTATTAAGGAAACAATAATTCTAGCAAATATATTTTTTTAAAAAAATAGTCAATATGGAGGTGTGAATAAAAATGGCCCCAATAGGTTCATAAATTTGAATGCTTGATCATCAGGGAGCAGCACTATTTGAGGATTAGGAGACATGGCCTTGTTGGAGTAGGTGTGACCTTGAAGGAGGTATGTCACTGGGGGGTTAGGGAGTTGAAGTTTTCAAAAAGCTAAACCAGGCCCAGTGGTTTTCTCTTTCTATTGTCTGCTGATCTAAAAGTGGAACTCTCATACTTCTTCAGCACCATGTCTGCCTGCATACCACCATATTCTCAGCCATGATAATAATAGACTAACCTCTGAAACCACAATCAAGCCCTAATTAAATGCTTTCTTTTATATAAGAGTTGCCATGGTCATGGCATCTCTTCACAGAAATAGAACAGTAACTAAGATAGTTGGTATCTTCCATTTTATGAAAAATTGGTATTGCTCTAGATTAAAAGAGCACAAATTAAATGGATTAGGAGGGACATCAGCAAGATGGCAGGATAACAACAAGAGTTTACCAAGTACCTACAACTAGTATGTCATTTAAAATATTTTGGGCCTCAGATAAGGATTAGAAAGCTTCATAGAGCCCAAGACCAACAATAGCTGTTTTGAAAACCTAGGCCCACTCCTAAGGGTCAGTATTTCGAGCTGCAGTATAAACAAAAATGTCTATAAATCAAGCTTTAGCCTCTTTGACTTGGTTTTACATCCAGGACTATCTGGCAAGGGGCCCAGGAGGAAAGCTCACATGCACTTTTGTTAACATATCTATAGACCTTAGTCTCAGCAATGGAAGGGGTCCTAATACGCTAGTGAAATGGCTCAGTCAGTAAAATACTTGCATGCAAACATAAGGACCTGAGTTTAAATCCCTAATACCTATACAAAAGGCTTGGCATGGCATAGAGTACCTATAACCCCAGGGCTAGAAAAACAGGAGGATCCCTGGAACTTGCTGGCTAGCCAGTCTAACCAAACCAGTGAGTCTAGGTTCAATGAAAAACCCTGTCTCAAAAACAAGATGAAGAAGCAATTAATTAAGACATCTAGCATTGGTTTCTGGTTTCCATATGCATGCATACACATATGCATGGACATCTGTACACCCATGCAAGAACACATACATAAAAAACAAAAATGACCATCAACAACCCTTTAGCAAAACAAAAACAAAAAACTATTTTCTTGATGAACATGTTATAAAAATTCTCGGTAAATTATGTTTTAACCAAATTCAAGACTTTAAAAAAGATCATACACCATGACTACGTTAATTTCACTCAAAGGATGAAGAATGGTTTGATATATGCAAATTAGTAAGTTTAATACAAACCATGTTTTAGTTTCTGTTACTGTGATAAAATACCGATAAAACTAACTTAATGGAGAAAGCTTGTTTTGGATTAGTGTTTGAGAGGGAATACACTATATTATGCCTGGGAAAGCATGGAATCAGTAACATGAGGTCATCTTATCACACTAGCTTGACAGTCCAGAAGTAGAGAGAGAACAGAAAGTGGGGCAAGGTTATAAAAAAAGAAACCTCAAAGCCCACCTCCAATGACGTACTTTCTCCCATAAGGCTCCACTTCCTAAATCTTCTACAGCCTTTCCAAATAATGCCACAAGACCAAGTGTTCAAATACATGAGCCTATGAGAACATTTCTCATTTAAACCATAACAGCACCATAAAGAGACTTAATGAGAGAAATCATGTGATCAACTCAGCAGATAATGGAAAAATCTTTTACGAAGTTCAGCAAGCCTTCATAATAAAAGTCCTGAAGAAACGAGGCATTAAAACAACACACCTTATATTTTGTGGTCAATGCCATTGTGATTATGATAGAAATTGAATAAAATATTAGATTGCTTTGGAGTCTTTAGGTATCTCAGTAGAATTAATTCTTCCAATCCATTAATATGGGACATCTCGTTTTATTAGTATCTTTTCAGTTTTCTTCACTAATGCCTTATAGTTTTCAACACAAAGAGGTTTCATCTCAAGTAAAATTCATTGTTGTGAGGCTTAATACTGCCTATCAACTTCACAAGCTCTATAATTATTCAAAAGGGAAATCTCTAGGTATTCCTGGGAGAGATTAACTTGATTGGGTTAATTAAGGTGGGAAGACTCACCCAAAGTAGAGGCAGTTCTTTTCACCAGGCGTAGGGCTTGGACTGCAATAAAAGAGAAAGCTAGCTGAGCACATTTATTCATCTCTTTCTTCTTCTCAACTGCTGGATGCAATGTGACCAGCTACCTAAAGCTCCTTCCTTCTGACTTCCCTACCATGACGCCTCTTACCCTCAAGCTGTCAGTCAAAACAAACTTTTTTTTTTTTTTTTTTGGTTATTTTATTTATTTACATTTCAAATGTTATCCCCCTTCCTGGTTTCCCCTCTGCAAACCTCCTATCCTATCTCCCTCCCCCCTGCTTCTATGAGGGAGCTCCCCCACCTACCCTCTCACTCCTTCCTCACCTCCCTAGCATTTCCCTACACTGGGGGATCCAGTATCCACAGGACAAAGGTGCTCCCCTCCCATTGATACCAGATAGGCCATCCTCTGCTACATATGCAGCTGGAGCCATGGGTCCCTCCATGTTTATTCTTTGGTTAGTGGTTTAGTCCCTGTGAGCCCTGGGGGATCTGGTTGGTTGATACTATTCTTCCTATGGGGTTGCAAACCCCTTCAGCTCCTTAAGCCTTTACCTTAACTCCTCCATTGGGGTCCCTACACTCAGTCTGATGGTTGGCTTCGAACATCCATATCTGTCTTAGTCAGGCTCATCTGAGCCTCTCAGGGGACAGCCATAACAGGCTTCTGTCAGCAAGTGCTTATTGGCACCAGCAATAGTGTCTGGGTTTGGTGTCTGCAGATGGTATGGATGCCTAGGCAGGGCAGTGTCTGGATGGCCTTTCCTTCAGTCTCTGTTCCATTCTTCGTCCCTGCATTTCCTTTAGACAGGAGCAATTCTGGGTTAATATTTTTGAGATGGATGGGTAGCCCCAAGCTCAAGAAGAAGGAAGACCAAAGTGTGGATGCTTCAGTCCTACTTAGAAGGGGGAACAAAATAATCACAGGATATAGAAGCAGGGAAGGATCTGGGAGGGAGAAGAAGGGGGAGGGAAAAGGGGGAACAGGATCAAGTGTGGGAGGAGAAAGGGGAGAGTACAGAGGGTCAGGAAATTGCATAGAAATATATAGCAGTGGAGGATGGGGAACTGGAGGTAGCCACTAGAAAGTTCCAGATACCAGGAAAGCAAGAGGCTTCCAGGACCCAACGGATGTGACATTAGTTGAAATACCCAACAAAGAGGAAATAGAACCTGTAGAGACCATATCTAGAGATTAGGAACAAACTCTTTTTATCATAGTATTTTATCACAGCATCAAGAAAATTGATCCCAACAAATTATTTTATGCTATTGAAAATGAAATTTTCTTACCTGCTGAATCCTCTCTTTCTCTCTCTCTAAGCTAATTTTCTTACTTATTTTTGGTTAGTGTATAGAAATAGTGTTAGTTGTAGTGTGTTCCTTTTATTTCCTGCAACCTTATTGAATTAATTTATTAGTTCTAATAATTGGGTTTTGGTGGAATATTTTGACAAAGATTGTCTCTTTAATAAATACTACTTGGAAAATATATGTTTACGTGCGAGGAATAAAAGTGGAACCATTTTATACAATACATAAAAATCAGATTGAAATGAATTGAAAACCTAAGTATAAGATTTGAAACAGTAAAACTTCTAGACAAAGGCATAGGTAGAAGTCTCCTTGGCTTATGATCTTGGTGACGAATTTCTGGATGAGACAATTTCAGAAGACAACCAAAACAAAAACTCAATGAAAAAGGATATACAATACAAAAAGCTTCTGTACAACAAGCCTACAATTGACAAACATCTCCAAGAAGATAAAATGATCTTGGAAACAAAGAACAACACGTCAAGCATCACATTTCCTGATTTGAAACCATATAACAAAGCTATGGTTCTCAGGATCAATAGTGTCACATAGGCCAGTAGGACAACCTAGAAGGCCCAAGAATAGGCCACATGGTCAACTAATCTTTAACAAGAGAACAAAAACTGATAATTGACTGAGATAAAACAACTTAAAGAATGGGAAATGCTTATAAATTATGTGGCTGATATAATGTTAACATCTGAAATATGTAAGGAAATCAATACAACTTAGTAGCAACACATAAATAACCCAATTTGAAAAGTAGATAAATAGATGTTGTTCCAAAGAAGATATAAAAATGTGGACTAAGGATATGAAAATATTGTCCCCTATCACTGATAACTGGGAAAGCGACTAGGCAGTATGTCATTTTATACCTATTATTGGGACTGGAAAAAAAAATACAGAGATAACACATGTTGGTAAGGGTGTGGGGTAATCAAGATATTCTTTGTTGAAGGGAATGTTAATTTATAAAGCACTACACATTTTCTTCAAAATAAAAATCTAAGTTAAATCTACTATGCAATTCAGTCATCTTACTTCTGGATTTATCTCCAAAGGATACAAAATGCACTTTTGAAGAGACCACATGCTTATTGAAGTATTATTAATTCCAATCCAAATATGAGAACAATCTAAGTGTCAATTAATACATAAATAATAAAATATTATATGTATAAACCACAAAGTATTATTAAGTCAAAAAGGAGAAAATTCCACAATTTGGGACAATATAGATGACTCAAGATGGTATTACATAAATGAATTAAAACAGACACAAAAACAAGCAGCTCAAGATCTCCATTATATGTGAAATCTAAAAAACTCAAAGAAGCAGAAAGTACAGCAGTAGCTGCCCAAGGCTCAGAATTGAGAAAATATTGGTCAACATTTAAAACTTTTTTAGTTGTAAGATGAATCAGTGCTGAAGATCTAATGAGCATGCTTTACCAAGTCAATAAACTATGTTTTAATTTATGCAGTAATTAATTAACTTATTATTGATTATGGTAATCACTATACAATGTTTAGGTATGTAATCATCCTGTGCACCTTGAATATGTATAATATATTCATATATTATATTATATATTTATATATATTATATATATATTTTATTGGCATATACTAACTATACCTAATAGTGGACTCCATTATGACATTTTCATATATACTTAAATGTACTTTGATTATATTCATTTCCCTCTTTTATCACCTACTCACCCCTACCCTTATCCCAAATAGGCCTCCTTCTACTTTCATGTCTATTTTTTGTAAACCAATGAGCTTAATTATGGTTTCTTACAGAAACATAGATGATCAGGTATTTTACAAAAGCATGAGCAACTTACTAATGCCTATAGTACGGAAGAAAATATTGCTTCCTCCCCAAGCAACCATTAACTGTTTATTAATCCTCAAGGAGAAGTAAGGACTCATGGGTCCCTCCATGTTAGCAAATGAATATATTTAACTTTTATTTAGTGATTAAACATACATAAGACTATGAAAAAGCAATTTGATTGAAAAGCAATGTTTATTATATATAATTATGGATAATATGCCTCTGATATGAGTTAATATAGGAGTAGTTACAAAATATTAAAAATAAGATAGTGTGGCAAGTTTAACTACAACTTAGAACTATGAGGCATGTTTGTGGACAGAAAAGAAATTAAAAGAAAGTATGCCCAAAACAATATCAGCAGCTATGGTGGTATGAATGAGAATGGGCCCCACAAGCTCATATATTTGAATGCTTAGTTCCTTGTTGGTGAGCCATTTGGGAATGATTACGAGGTATAGCCTTGTTGGAGGAAGCATATCACTGGGAATGAGCATGGAGTTATGAAAAGCCCATGCCAGGCCTAATCTCTATCTATCTATCTATCTATCTATCTATCTATCTATCTATCTATCATCACTGCCTCCTATTTGTAGATCAGGATGTAAAGCTCTTGACTACTGTTCCAGTACTATGCCTGTCTGCTTGTCACCATGATGATCATGGGCTCATCTTCTACAACTATAAGCAAAAAACAATTAAATGCATTCTTTTTAAAGAATTGTCTTGGTCATGGTGTCTCTTCACAGTAATAAAACAGTAACTAATACAGCAGCTATTTATGCTCCATAAATATTGGACTGTCTTGTTCAATTCTTTCAGCTGTTTAAGGGATTTGTTTCCTCTTTAAGGTCTTTTACCTGTTTGCCTGTAAACAGGTTAGGTTTACCCTAACCCTGTAATTCTTAAAGTTATTTATATTATCCTTAAAGGCCTCTATTATCTTCATGAGATGGTTTAAGTCAGCATCATGCTTTTCAGGTGTGTCAAGATATCCAGGGCTTGCTGTGGTGGGAGACCTGGGTGAGAGAATTGACTTATGTTCTTGCACTTGCCTTGCCATCTGGTTATCTCTGGTGTTAACTAGTCTGGGTGTGTCTGTCTGCAGCCTGCTTCCTTGGATGCAAATAGAGCTTTGTGATGTGGTTTAGAGAAGGCCTCCTGGGGGGAGGGAGGACTCCTGAGTACCTGGTTAGAGCAGTGCTGCTGTCTCCTTGGGAGACAGGCAGGCTATGGGAAATGAGAGGAGTGGGCATGCTGATCTGCCTTACCCCAACCCTCGTTGAAGGTGCAAACAGGAAGGGAGATAGGGGCTGGAACAGAGGTGAGAGGTCCTGTATTTGCTGGGCTCTGTAGGAGTCCCAGCTGGGGCAGTTATTTGAGCTGGGAGGGGGTGTCTCACCTGTGTTCCTGGTTACAGCAGATCTCCTGGGGACCTGCCAGGTTCAATATTTTTCAAGCATAAATTCTTCAAAGTGCATATCTATTGAAAGAATATAGACACTAACCATGGTGTCTTATGGTTTTAAAGGAAAATATTTATTTGAGTAAAAAGATTTGAAATAGGAAGAATCTAGATATGACCACTAGTGTCCATCTTGCTTACATGGTCTGTGGCCTCCACTGCCTATTATTCTTACATGGTTCATGGCCTATATTGCCCATCATCCTTCTGTAGTCTGTGGTTGCCAATGCCCATCATTCTTGCATGATCCGTGGTTGCCAGTGTCCATCTATCTTGTATGACCTACATCTCCTTGAATAGGAGTGGAATCCAAGACTACAGTAGGATTTCACTCCTGGGATTAGGTACCTCATAAGGCTAAAAGAATATAAACCTAATGGATCCAATCTGATTACATCAGCCATTCAAAATAGTTTTCCCCCCCTCCAGAAAAAACAAACAAACCAACAAACAAAAAACCAAAATCAGAAACAAAACAACAACAAAAACAAAACAAAACAAAACAAAAAAAAGAAGCCATGAGGGAGTTAGAGAAAGTCCAAGTCTGAGAAGGATTTGATGTACTATTAAGGTTTTAGAGATGGAGGACACCCTTTAAGAAGAATTGTGGGTGGCTTCTAAGAATAGCAGTGAGCACTCCATGGCTGACAAGCAGCAAAGAAATGAGAATCTCACATCTACACTTACAAGGAAGTGGATCCTATCAACCTGAATGAAATTAGAGACAAATTCTTTCCCAGAGCTCTGGATGATAGCTCAGCTAGATGATGCCTTGACTGTGATCTTATAAGATCCTACACACAAAAGCCCATCTTTGGATCCTACCCAATACATGTGGCATGAGTGATTAATTATTGTTAATTATTAATAATTAAAAATTGTCTTAAACTGACAAACATAACATTCAATTACACTACCACCTCTTTTTATACTATTAATAAATTGTATGCCCAAACAAAATCCTTTGATGGTATATTTTCTTTAATTAATTATAATAGTCAAAGAATAAAATTACTGGCATTAGAAATATATTTGAGACTTGCAGTAGCATTTTTCATGACTTTATTCAGTGTAGTATATTACTCTGAAGACAATGTTGCATTTATAGGATTTTTGTTTTCTTTTTATTTTATGACATTTTTACTTATTTATTTTGTGTGCATGTATTTATTTCATACATATGAGTGGGTATACATGTTGAGATAGCCATGTGGAGGTCAGAGAAAAGACATATCCATGTGGGAGTCAGTTCTCTTTTTCCACAATGTGGGTTCCAGAATTGAGTCTGCTTGGCAACAAGTTCCTGTATATACCACCTGGACTATTGATTTTGTTTTGCATTCAATGTTAAGACAAAAAATATTCCTGAAAAAGTACTGTGCTCTGACACTAACAATTTTGGTGAAATAATAGATTGGTTTTACAGCCAGTGCCAGAATTGGGAGAGAAATATATCATTAAGCAAATCCCACTAAACAAAATCATCTCTTTGGAAATAAAGGGCTAAGAATTCTTGTATTTAAGTAGTAAGTAAATTAATAGGAAAGATAAATATTGCTGAAGACTTTGCATATTACAATGATTACCTTTGCCCTGAGCAATCCTTGGAGATGTTCATATTACATATGACCTTAGACCAGCCTGACACTTTAAAGGCTATGTTCTAAATTAAAATTTTTCATTTGCTATCTGTTATATGTTTCCTTAGGCCTCCTCAGTCTTTAGATCTCCTTGCTCTCTTTTACTTTTTCAAATTTAAGCCTCTCTGAGAACAACTGTGCCTCATGCCAAGAGTGACTTACACCACAAAAAAAAAAATTATTTCATGATTTCTATTCATTGTTCCTTCTCCTAAATTTATTTCCCAGTCTGCACTCTGAACTTCTTTTCATGCTCACTAAAATTGTCCCATGTTTGGATCCAATGGTGTCTAAGACCACTCCCAATATTTGACAAATTGGGACTTTAGTTTAAAGTGAAACAATTTAGTAAGAGTTTAGTTGTGAGGTTGAGGGGCTAGGAAACATCCCTTGTCATGTGACAACCTTCTTTGAGAATCTCAAAGCATCAAGCCAATTGGTGTATGTTTGTCAACACCTTTGATATCCCTTTCCTCAAATGGAAGCTGCAAACACAAGACATAGAATCAATGAAGTTGATGGCTTGTATTTTCCATGCATTTCTTTAGGATATACTATTATCAAACAGCAGGCCAGAGGACATTGCCAGCTGCTCTCAAACTTAGCAAAATGTTGTAACAAGTTATCCACAAGCATTTTGATTGGTCTGTCTGTAAGCTATAAGGGAAGTATGTCTACTCATACATTTCATTTCACTAGCAGGAAATATTAGAAGCAAAGAGAGAAATATGTGATGCTATAAAAGACAGCAAAGAAATGCAGTCAGCTTTTAATATGTAGAATTTGGATGACTTTGGCTTGCTAATGCTAGACTGTAACAGTTGATACTTTGAAAAAATCATCAGGAGCTGAAATTAATTTCTTAGCCTTGATCTTTTATTTGGTACATAAAAAATTAAGAAATAGCTAAAATCAAATATCTCTTATTAGACATAATTCTCCTCAGGAAAAATTACTTTGTACCATCACCCACCACTCCTTATTTATACTCTGAGGCATTGATTCACAAGGTGATATCATCACTCAATTATTTTTAAACTGAAACAATTAATGTCCTTAAACTCAATTTCATTTACCACTCATATATGAGACTAAAATTGGGATTGAGGGGTCCTTGTCCTATTAGACTCACTTTAAAAGTATTGTTTTAACAAAGAAGTATTTTAGTATAAAAATCTCAGGCTATACACAAATTTTCAAAATATATTTTTAGTTTTTCAAGCATGAATCTTCCTGTATAAGATATATACTTTTACGCCTCCATGTTTTCTCTTCCTTGTTTGTTGAAGTGAAAACTTCTGGTTTCTTTGGAAAATCAGATATGTTAAATGATGTTTTGCTGGAGCACACCAGTGAAAAGATGTTTTGCTAAAGTAGACACTTGAAAGAATGTTTTCCTCAAGCATCCACAGGTGAAAAGATGTTTTGCTATAGCAAACACATGAAATGACAAGTGATGTTTAGAAGGAATATAAATATGACCCACAGACAGGGGGAGCTTGAGCATTGGTTCACTTTGCTCCACCTCCACCTCGCTATTCTTTGCTGATAGCACACATACATTGCTTTGCCTTACATTGCACTGTTGAGCTTCGCTTGTGGTGATGTCATAGAGAGAAACTTACCAAAGAACTTCTCATGAGGTTCCTGTGGCTTCTTGCTGCTTCCTCAGACTCAAGCAGGTTGGCAAGCCTTTTGTTTCTTCTGAACTGATCTGCAATTGCTGATTCCTGTGTGGTGTCTACTGAGTGTACTGGTCTTCTGCTGTTGATTCATGTTTGGTGTTTGCTAGTAGATTGGACTGAGAACAACGAAGATTGGAATCTCCACAAAGAACTATTTCAAAACAGGTCCACTTCTCCCTTATTCCAATAACCTTTCTTTTCCACTATCTCTGGTAGGTGGTGGGCTAGAGGGAAAGTTGGACCCTTATTAAAATAGGTTGAGAAAAATTTATGCCTACAGTTTGTTTTCAGTTTTTTATTATTTTTGTTTTGTTAGTTTTGTTTAGATTCTTATGACAGAGTCTTTTTTTTTTTTTTTTTTTAGCCCGCCTGGTCTCAAAAGGACTAGATAGCTGAGAATGACTGGAACAACAAAGATTGGAATATCCACAAAGAACTATTTCTAAACAAGTCCACTTCTGATCCTTCTACCTCTACCTCCCAAGCACTGAGAATACAGGTGTGCAAGTGTTAGGATCAAGCCCAGAGATTCATGCAATCTAGGCAAGTATATGACTAACTATTCCCCTAACATATCTCCAGCACTCAACTGTCCAATCACTTGTCCCTCAACTCCACAATTTCCCATCCTTACACTCTGTTCTTGTTAACCAAATATCTCAAGCTGTAAAGCCCAGTCCCAATATCATCTCTCCGTAGACACACCAAATACAGGCCACTCTTTCTAGCTCCCATTCCTATCCTTCTCCTTGGTCATGTATCAGGCCTAGGAATTGGGAAGAAACAATCCGGGTGTGATGTCACTTGTTAAAAGCCTGTGCAAGAGTGGGACCTTATAAGACAAAGAAGACAGATAAAAGCTACCTTAATATACTCATTCCTGAAATAACTCACTCCTGAAGAGAAAAAAAAAACTAAAGGAAATTTTTAAGTATTCTTTATAATAAAATATTTTTCATACAATGTACTTTGATTATGTTTCCTCTCCCCCAACTCCTTCCAGATAGCCTCCCTACAGACACAACTTTATAATTTTGGGTTCTCTTTCTCTTTCAAAAACAAAACACAAGGAGAAAAATAAATAAACAAAAAAACCCAGTAAAATCAAAATAACAATAACACAAAAAATGTTAAAAC
Source organism: Rhynchomys soricoides (assembly GCA_019843965.1). Classification (NCBI taxonomy): domain Eukaryota; kingdom Metazoa; phylum Chordata; class Mammalia; order Rodentia; family Muridae; genus Rhynchomys; species Rhynchomys soricoides. The sequence goes on along the minus strand of JADRCH010000323.1, from coordinate 439,837 downwards.
AAAGCAAAATGAAACAAAAAGTCCACAAAAATGTCATTGAGTTTGTTTTATGTTAGTCAGCTACCCAGAAGTGTGCTTAATATACCCAGAGAGACTCCACTGGAGAAGACTAATTTTATCTACTACTGGTACACAGTAATTGCAGATAGCTTCTAGTTTAGGAATGGAGGCCTTTGTCAACTTCACCCTCTGAGCACTGGGACCCTTGTGACAGCTATTCTTGGTTACCAACTTGACTACATCTGGAATTAGCTAAAACCAAAGCACCTGGATACACTTGTGAAGGATTTTTCTTAGTGAAGTCATGTGAAGTGAGAAGACCCACTTTTAATATGAATCTTTTGAAGTGAGAATTCCACTTTTAATCTGGGCCATACCTTCTGGTGTCAGCGTATATAAAGGACATGGAAGGAGGAAGCTTTTGCTCTTTGCAGAATTGCTCTTATTCTCACTAGTAAGTCCTTCCCTTTACTGGAATTAGAGTCTACTTATGTTGGATTCTGGCATATACTGAATACTGAGACATCCACCCTCATGGACTGAACAACTAATGGATTTAGACCTTCCATTGGTAGATAACTATTGTTGGAATAGCTGGACCTCAGCCTGTAATCCATTCTTCCATTCTAATAAATCCCCCTATATATGTGAAGGGAGAGAGAGAGAGAGAGAGAGAGAGAGAGAGAGAGAGAGATTCATTCTATAAATTCTGTTCCTCTAGAGCAGTGGTTCTCAACCTGTGAGTCACAAACCCTTTAGGGGTCACATATCAGATATTTATATTATGATTGATAGCAGTAGCAAAATTACAGTTATGGAGTAACAACAAAATAATTTTATGTGTGGGCATCACCACAACATGAGGAACTGTAGGATTGGAAAGGACTACATGGCTCTTTTGAGGCCAAGCAGGATTGCAGCTTTAGGCAGGTTGAGAACCACAGCTCTAAAAAACTCTGACTAATACAGACCCCATCTGGCTTGCATCTGTGCAGGCCCTGGGCATGCTGTTGCAGTACCTGTGATTTCATATGCTCATCTACCCAATTGTGTTTGGAAGACACTATTTTCTGGATTCATCCATCACCTTTGGCTCTTATAATCTTTCCACTTCCACATATATCCTAAGAAAAAAATTTTAAAGATCTTAATTATTGATTAAACACTGGTAATTATTATTTAAATATCAATGCTTAATTTAAGTGTAGAAGAAAAAATCAACTCTCTAATAAAAATAACTAATCAGGCTCTTAGGAAAAGCCAGCTGCCCAAAGGAATGAATATCCTTATGATTTTTTCCTTTCTCTGGTTACATTGCATGCCTATCTTAGCTGCTGTACTATTGCTGTAAAGAGTCACCATGACCAAGGAAACTCTTATAATAAAAGCATTCAGCTGGGGGCTTGTGTACAATTTCAGCAAGCTGTCCACAGCAGGCAGAGAGATGGGGGGGGGGTTGGAAACCTCACATTTCCATTGACACATACCCTCCAACAAGGCCGTACCTCCTAATCCTTTCCAAACAGCTCTTCAACTGGACACAAAGTATGCAAATGTGTAAGACTACAGAAGCCATTCTCACTCAAACCACTACATTCGCAAACCTACTCCCAAGCCCACAGAACTGAGTAGAGGAGAATGCCTAGCTGCCTCTTTTAGATGGTGGAGGCAGTGAGACCAAAAAAACACAGGAGAGAAAAAGGTAAAGAGATTTATTCGTTACCTTTCTTATTGCTTTGACCAAACACCTGACAAAAAGCAGCTTAAGAGTGTTTTTATTTTATCATACAGACCTAGGGCATGCAATCCATGGTGAGTGAGTGTAAAGGCAGGCAGTAGGAGTATGGGGGTGCTGATCACATTGCATCTGCACTCAAGAAGCAATTTTTTGTATGATTTCCTATTTATCTTTATAGTGGTTTATGAATTCATCAGTGTTATTATGGATAGCAAGACCCTAAATTACTGGTCTGGAGACGTTAGCATTGGTTTTCCCAGCTGTAAGCACAGTAGCAATGCCTGAAATGTTCTTTATGGTGGAATTCAACAGTTATCAAGTCTCGCACACAAGTCCACTCACAGACACACACATCTCCACCCCACCATGTTCCCACAGTCTACCTGCCTCTATTCCTTCTACACCTGGTCCCTTTTTCTTGAAAATACCCTCTTCCTTATCTCTGTCTTCCCTTGTTCATTCAACTTTCTAACTCAGGCTCCCTACCCTAACTTTCTTCTTTTTATCTCTCTTTCACAAGGAAGCTTTATTTTTGTCAAGAAAGCATTAACTAATATCTTCTAAAGCAGGCAAGTTGAGCTTTTGATCTCATTTTGAGAACACAGTAAAATACTTTCTTTTACTGAAAAGCTTCTTGAATGATTTTTTTTCTCTAGAATTGTAAATACTCAACAGAAAAAAAAATTGTTTTCTTTAAAAGAAATATATCACCTTAGGCCAAAGGATGAGCATCAAGTTCAGAATTTTGTACATATAAAGTATGAAAAAAAATCTAACTTTCTCTAACATTATTTAAAGTCACATTAAAATTCTAAGCAACAATGATATAAAATATAATTATCCTTTAAGTAACCTCTTTTCCCTGGGATTATTGGGCAACTATTCATTCTCAACTACCAAGAGACTAGCCCCTATCTATGTATAGAAGATTTTGTCTTATTTCTCTTTAATATATTTTTATTTTTAATGGGCACATAGAAATTGCATATATTTATGGAATACACTGTGACATTTTTATACATGTATTCAGTGCTTACTAATCTGATCAGGGTAACTGACCTGTCACCTAAAACCTGATAAATATCAAGTCTTGGTGTTGGGAACAATAAAAATGCTCTCTACTAGCTAGTTTTAAAATCCAATTATCAACTATGGTTTTTCTGTGCAATAGAATATTTAAAGGAATCCCTCTTATCCATCTGCACCCCTGCAACCTGTCACCATGCCCCCCCCAACTCCTGACACATGTACTCTTCCCATGTTTTGGGGAACCACAACTCTATTCTGTACTTTGTAGCCTCTTACGTAAGTGAAACACATAACATTTGTCAAGACTTTTAAGCAAGTTGTCAAGTATCTGGAATCTAAACTAAGAAACACAAGAAATATTTTTGTTGTTTTTTTATCATGATCAAAAGAATAAACAAGGTTCCTACCTCACATAACAATTTTGAAGCACAAGCTCTCAGACCAATGATAAGACTTCCAGCTATAGATAATGACAAGTAGTATATTCTTCTTCCCTTGGTAAAACAAGGATACTTTTTTAAAGGAGCCTGATTGTTCTAATGCTTTTCCCAATATAGTACAAACATTAATATTTATCTATTTATATGTGCAATTTCACATATGGCTCAGTTAGGTCAAGACTAAATTAAAAGTCAAGTTCTTTCCCCCTCACTAATATAAAAATCAGACCTCTGATTCTCACCCTGGCCACCTGCTGAGGACTATGACAAATTAATATGGATAGGTGGGTGAAGATAACGATGATGTATGAAATGGCAAGTACTTTATGAGCTTTATCTCTAATATCTACAATAATGATAAAAGGTAGGTAGTTTTTATGTCTAGTCCATAGGAGATAGAGGAGGAACCTTTAAAGTCACTAAGTTGAAGTCACTAAGATGTGCCACTAGGAGGCACTGGAACTGGAAACTGAAGCCATATCTTCTGACTTTATAATTGTCTCTACATGATGGTGCTTTCAACTTCATTTGCCAGCATCTGATTCCTGTGCAGCTCTGACCTTTCAATTCAGACAGTTCTTGTCATTCTAGTACCATGAGCTCCACCTGCTTGTCTAAGCCCAGGTAGAGAACAATGAGTCTGTTATATATTCAGGCAGTTAATAGAATATGGTAGAGGGTTTGACTGGAAGGCAGTGGTGAGAATCTCAAGTAGAATAAAATGCTCCATGATAGTCTCAGCTTTAACAATGTGGTGTATTAGCAGATGTTGCTCAAAGTCTCAGTCTTCCCCCATCTATAAAATAAAGTGCCCTTCTCATTGATTTACAGTGAGAACTTAAGGAAATAGACTAAATAAAGATATAACAAACATAAATAATATTAGCAATAATTATTATAAAGAGTTAAAGTTAGTTTCATTCTAACTGGTACTCACTGGTCTCTTCTTCTTCATTTGGCTTCCAGGGAAAACACAGGATAATTTTCATATGTGATGAAACTCTTCATTGTCATGCCAACTTTGTTGCCATTCCTCATATGTTGTTATTCCTTGCTCCCCCACATTCCTATGTGGTAAGGTATAGATCACTAGACAACTTCTTTCTATTAGCTGTGAAAACTCAATTTTTTGTTATATAAGTACGACTCAAGTTAACCTGGATCATAATACAGACTTGCAACCAATCTGGGAATTTAAGTGCAAATGTAAAAAAAATCTGTCACCTTACTAAACAGAATTTATTTCAAAGGATCCTCAAGTGACCCATGTAGCTGATGGCAGTTTTCCTAAGCTAAAAGCTCTCAAAAGAGGCAGTGGACATCTATCAATCTCATATAGTACTACCACAAACAGTAGCTCACCTAAATGCAAGAACATAGGCTTTTTCCTCTGTTACAAGGTTCTGTATAACCTGTCCACAAGGAGTCTATATAAAATCATGTCAATTCACAAGATAAAGAACTTTCAGGTTGGACTCGGGTGGTACATGCCTGGGGAATCAGGGGCAGGCAGATCTCAATGAGTTCAAGACCAGCATGGTCTATAATGCAAGTTCCTGGACAACCAAGACTACACAAAGAAACCCTGTCTTGATCTACCCCTCAAAAAATCAAATCAGCTGTTTGGTAAAATCAATCAGAAAAGCAATCCATTTATAGGAAGAATTCTTCTGGGTCCAGAATACTTAGGGAGAATTTCCTCTTTGGATAGTAATTTGAAACTCATTTTTTTACCCTTGTGCTTACTTGTACACAGGTGAGCAGAGAATTATGCATCAAGCATCATATCTTAAGTCAAAACTGTCTCCAAAGGCAGATTCCAATACTGTAAATTGACTCTTCTTGTGTCTGCCACAGGTTACAATCCCCTGGAGAATTTTACCAAATGCCAGTTTTCCAGCCCACCCAAGCTCAGATCAGACAGATCAGACTCTCCAGGAGGTTTTTTAAGAGTTCCTCCAAGGGTATTGAGATGAACTGAGACTAGCTGAGCCCCAGTGTCCTTTTCACTCCCTTCCTTTACCTCAGAAATACACTGTGCTTTCTCCTCCCTTGAGACTGAATTTCCCAACCTTGCCTACGCATCTTAAAATTTTGATAAAAACAATTCCATTTTTTAAAATATTAATTATTTATTATTATTTATTTGAGTGCACCATAGCTGTCTTCAGACACACACCAGAAGAATGCATCAGATCCTATTACAGATGGTTGTGAGCCACCATGTGGTTGTTGGAAATTGTACTCAGGACCTCTGGAAGAGCAGTCAGTGCTCTTAACCACTGATCCATCTCTCCAGCCCAACAATTCCATTCTTAATCTACATGCCCATCCCTGATGCTTGACTAGACAATCAAAAAAGCAAGTAGCCAAGGGATGCTTGAGGACAAAATGAAAGCAACAGCTTCTTGGCTTCTTCTAGAAATCAGACCCTACAACTCAGACCTCATTTCTCTGTTCCAATATGGTTAAATTTTAAATTTTGAAGCTTTCCCACTGCCTCCCTGTGGGATTTACAACAACCCTAAAACACACAGAGAAAAACAAGCTCTAAAATAAGACCGTTTCCTCCTTCATCTTCCATTTCAATGGACAAAATGTTGAAGCCCAAACTGAAATGTTAGAACCAGGAATCCTAACTCAATCAACAATGTTTCTCTGGGTTTTTGTTTTTTGTTGTTGTTGTTTTTGGTTTGGTTTGGTTTGGTTTGGTTTGGTTTGGTTTGGTTTGGCTTGGCTTGGCTTGGCTTTTGTTCACTTTGTGGCTCAGGAAAACACACAAATTTTCTTAATACAGTCATTCACTTTTCAGAAACCAAAACTATGCTAAAAAAAAACCATGAATATTAAAGAAAAGTAAGATGAAGGACATGAATGCCTACAACTTATTTTAGAATCCATAAAAACTAGATGAAGAACCAACTCATTGATTGGACTTACTTACAGAACATGGGTCAGGGAGTATTGTCAGAAGTGTAGGTGACCCCAAAACAGCCTCATTAGAAAGTCTTCACCCAGTGTAAATAATGATTGCCCCATACTCACATAAATGGATGGTATTCCCTTCGAATTAACTTTCTACAACCTAATTAGCCCTTCCAGAGATCAATTACAATTAGATGCATGAATAGATGTTGCATGAAAATTGCTGGAAGGAGTGGGTGGAATCTCAGGTCCAATGACCCTCCTGTTCACTGCTTCTGTGAGAGAATGCCAACACTCCACAAGTCTGAAGCTTGTGAACACCTGATTTGATGAAGATGGTGGCTGTTTTGTTTAGAAGACTTAGTTCTACAGTACACAGAGATGATGATGTAGATAGATAGATGATAGATAGATGATAAATTAGATGATAGATAGATACACACAGAGATATATTCAAGATAACTGACAGATGATAGATAGATAGATAGATAGATAGATAGATAGATAGATAGATAGATATAACATAAAAATTAATTGAAATATTCTCTTTAAAAAACTATGTCTGGAAGCAAACGTAGTGGTACACATCTGTAATTCCAGGTGGAAGGTAGAACCAAATATACTACATATGATTCTTTCTTCAAAAAAAATGGCTGTCATTTGCCATAGTATTCTATATTTCAATTTTTAAAAAACCTTTTGGTAACTTATCAAAGAAAAACAGTCATGCATGTATGCTGAATTCTGTCAGTGCACTTTTAAGTAACTGCCCTAAATTTCCCACCTCTTTTCTTCAGATGATCACCCATGCTGGAATTTACAAGGAATTTTTTAAAACATTTTTGAAACAAAAATTCTGTAAAGATAACTCCAAAGTTAAAGGTGAGAGCCTAAATGCAGAAGGGGAATGAGAAAGAAATGATACAGTGTTGGCCACATTATAAATCCCAACTATGATCTTCATTCTACTCTGCTGCTCTTCATTCAACCTTTACACTGAGGGAGTCACCAGTGTTGTTATTATCCCCAAACTGTCATATTGATGCTTCCCTAGCTCTTTCCCAGTGAAGTTTCATAAACAGGAAGGATCAGAAACACTTTAGTTCAACAAGAAAAAGACCCAAAGACTGAGATTAAACTGCAAGAGTGAGTGGCAAAGAGGAATTCCTTGCTCCATATATATCTGAAAATTCTATGATGTAAAATTCTAAATAATAACCAAACCAGACTCCTTTTCACTGAGTTAGTTTTCTGAGATTCTGTGCTGACAACAAAACAAGAGGGAAACAAAATAAAGGCAGCAAAATAAAATATATATATATATATATATATATATATATATATATATATGATGTTACTAAGAACTTATATTCGTCAGCTTTCCATTACTATAAGGAACTCCAGAGATAATCAAACAAAAGCTTATAAAACAAAAGCTTCAGAAACAGAAGCACAGAAGCTTCAATTCTGCTAAAAAGGAGAGTCTGAATTGGCTTTTTATTTTCAGCCAGAACATACAACAAAATCACTATCCTATAAGATACTCAAAGAATGTGCAACTGAAAATATAAGCCAAAGAATTATAGAGGTATGCCAAAGTATCTATTAATAGAGCTATCTGAATCGTTTGGTGTTTGTATCAGACAACTGTTTAATTTTGTGACTTGCTGAGATTTCTTTTGTCACTGTAAATAAACATTTACTTTTATGTTTTAAAATAATAGTTCATTTTGACTCATTTTTCCTTTTATTTTATGTATGTGGCTGTTTTGGCTGTTTGGCTGCATATATGCCTGGTGTCTGCAGAGGCCAGAAGAGTTCTGAGACTAAAGTTACACATGGTTACACCATGCAGGTGCTAGGAATTAAACCTAGAGCAGCCAGAGCTATTAACCACTGAGCCATCTCTTTGGTCTCTAAGCTCAGTTTGAGAAGTTTCAATGTATTGCCCTATGAGGTCACAGTGCTCTGGGTCTACAATGACAAATAACTCATGACAAAAGCACATAGCACAAGAAGTATGTTCACTTCATGACCAGGTGCAGAGGAGAAAAAGGAAGGGGCTGGCTTTCCATCTATGTTCCCCCAGTGTCAACCTATCAACGGTTCCATGGGATTGGGAACAAGCACATAATACATAAGCATTTGGTGGATATTTCAAACCCAAACTATAGTAGACATATATATCTTGAAAACTGGAGATCATCAAGCCCTGTATAAATACCAAAACACTAGAAAAGAAGATTATGGCCATTAGGAATGAATGAATATGTCTCTCCTTGATATTGGTGCCTTGTAGTTTGAATGAGAAAGTTCCCTCGCAGGCTCTTGTATTTGAACACTTAGTCCTGTTGATGGTGCTATTTGGGAGGTTATGAAACATTTAGGAAATTGATTCACATTGGAGGAAGCATGCCACTGACAGTACCTTGTTTACTCTCCCATTTTTCTTCTCTCTCTCTCTCTCTCTCTCTCTCTCCCTTCCGTTAGATGAAAATGTGAAAAGCCAACTTCCTGCTCCAGCTTTCATGCCCTTCCCTATTGTTAGAGACTATTTCCCTCTGGAACTGAAAATAAACTCTGTTTTTCTTTAGTTGCTTTTGGTGAAAGTACTTAATCACAGCAACAAAAATGTAACTAGTATAGTACTCTCTTTGACCTCAAATTTCTTTCATCTAACTTTTAGTTTAAAAACTGGGATTTTTTCCCATATAAGCAAACTCTAAATTAATAGGCACGGCTTAAAAGATTTTTTTTAATTTCCCCAGTCCTTGGAGGAAGAGAAAAGTTAATGAAAATTCTTAATTCTTTGCCTGAATTCAAAGGGTTTTAAAGATATTTTTATTTGAGAGGGAAAAATCCTCTGGAGGTAAATTTGATATTTGCACCACAGGAGCATGATGAATGTGGTCAATCTCTACCAAATGAGTGAAGATTGTCTGCCTGAAAATTTTCTTTGAAATTCCAAGATGATTGGTGTAGTTGCTAGGCACCAACCTGTGCTGGAAAGGGCTGAGTTGTCAGATGTCAGGGCAGCTGATTAAGACAGCAAGTCCAAATAAAAGTTACAAGCAAGTCTTTAGTCACATATGGCAATAATCTGAGCAAAAATGTAAGTCAGAAAATGTCAACTCCATTCTGCTCCCTTTTCTGTGGTGTAACAGCACCAGTCTAGGATCAGGTAATAAGAACAGACATGGGGGTCATTTCTCTGCCAAAGGCAGCCCCTAACAAATGTACCTGCAAAACAGAAGAACCCAAACAATGGGAGGAGTGGTAATGAGAACACTGGGGTTGAAAAGCACTAATTGCTGAGTCAGACAAAAGGTATATGTTCTTTGGTTCCTTCCCCACATCTCTATAGGTCTCAGCTATTAGGGGACTCCACAATAGAGGCACCCCAGTTAAAGATACATCTATGTACCAGAGCATGACTGAGCAGAGGCTCCAGTCCATGACCAGAATTCTTTGCACAGACTGCAGTGCCCTGGCTCTGCACAATGTATGGTGTAGAGAAGACAGCTATCCTGTATAAGATATACCTCAGGACGACTTTGTGATTGCTGCGGTCATATCTAAAGACCTCATGTACTATTTTGGACAGAAGCAGGGCCTCTCAGAGGTGGTCTTTGAATAAAGTCTTTGTTCATTTAAATTATATTCTTTGTTTCCCCACATTTAAATTTATGTTTTAAAAGAAATTCATTGTCTTGGAGAAAAGAGAAAAGGGGAGAGGTATACATATATGGAATATATATATATATATATATATATATATATATATATATATATATAATCTTTTGCTTTCTTTTTGATTTTCATTTATGTGCATGTATCTGTGAAAATTTATTTCAGATATGTGTGGATACCTTCTGAGGCCATAGAAGATGTATGGTAGTCAAGAACTATAGTTATGAAAAGTTATGAATCACTCAACATGGGTGCAGAGAACCAAACTCATGTCCTTAGCAAGAACTATAAATGCTCTTAATGACCAAGTCATCTCTTCAATCATTTGAATCAATACGTTGCTGACTATATAAACCTAATTAGAAAGTGTTCCCTATTCCTTAGAAAGGAAGATTTATATTCTTTGATGTTTTTTCCTTGTAAGTTTGGAAATTTTCATTAGTTAAAACCATTTGGGACTAAATGTTGTATGTGTGCTCATAAAAGCTTAAATAATGGAGTCAGTTTGGTTAATGAATATCATCCCTGTTCAGATATTTCTCTTTCCTCTTGACAGCCTTGAAAAATGATATCATTTTGAAGAATTTTTACTTCATCCAAACTTGTTTGGATCCAATTTGTTAGCCCCTGAATTTTGTTTGTTTGGTTTGGTTTGGTGGGTAGATTGGTTGGCTGGTTGATTTTTTGTTGTTTCTTATTGTTGTTTTAAACTACTATGAATAATTGTCTTTCTCCTCATTTCTTTCTTGTTAAATTCATTATTGACATATAGAAATGCTACTAAATTCTGTCTATTTGTACACTACTATTTTGCTAAAAGTGTTTATAATGTCTTAGAGTTTTCTGTAAAAAGTCATTGGAAATATTTCAAAATTCCAAACAACTTATGTGTATAATAACAGATTGATAAATGATGATGCACTACCAGCAAGGTTTGATGGCACAATGTCTCACAAAATGTTCTCTGCATCCCAGCATGTGTTCTTGGGTGTCTTACCTCAGAAGCAAAGCAGCAATTATTGTGGTAAAATGAAGATCTTCCCCAAGAATGACCTTTCTGAGCTAGTCAACCTCACAGCCTTCTTGTACTATAAGGCTGGCATGACCCATATTATGCAAGTAGTTGATATACCAGAATCCAACAAAAAGAAAATTGTGGTTGCTGTAACCATTATGGAAACATCACCCATGGCATCTGTTGGCATTGTGGGATATGTAGATACCCCATTAGGCTTCAGAACCTTTAAGGTCATTTTTGCTAAGAATATCACTAATGTGTACAAAAGGTACTTTTACAAGAACTGGCACAGATTCAAGAAAGGCTTCTCCAAACAGTAAAATGACCTGAGTAGGAGACAGCTGGAGAAAGACTTTAGCAGCATGAAAACATGCTGTCAGGTCATCCATACTCTTGTACACATACAGATATGCCTGATCCTTCTTCACCAGAAGGGTCACTTGATGAAAGGTCAGGAAACTTGGAACAATACATCTAAGAAACAAGACTGGACTGGAGGAAAGCTGGAGCACCAGGTCCCAAAGAATCAGGTAGTTAGGCAGGATGATACACCTTTTACCAACCAGGCAACCAAAGGCAAAGGAGGCCAAGGGGTCAGCAGTGACTGGTACAGCTAGAAAACCTGTCCTCAAAACCAAATGAGGTGCATTCAATGTTGCTTGTACTGGGGCCTGCACCCTGCCTGTATGGTATTCCCTGTGGCTCAAGCTAGGCAGAAAGGTTACAATCAGACCACCAAGAACAAGATGTATAAGATTTATCAGGGCTACTTTGTCAAGGATAACAAGCTTATCAAAACACAATGATTCCACAGATTGTTATCTATCTGATGAGACATTAACACACTAGATAGCTTTGTCAATTATGGGGAAGTGACCAAAGACTCTGTCATGCTGAAAGGCTTTGTGGTGGTAGCCAAGAAGTAGGTGATCCTCTCTTTAGTCCTTGCTAATGAAAAACAAATGGCAGGCTCTAGAAAAGAATGACCTAAAGTTTATCAATAACCCTTTCAAATTTGTTCACAGATATTTCCAGACCATGGAGAAGAAGAAAGCATGCATGGGATCGTTCAAGAAAGACAGAATTGTCAATAATTAAATTAACAGTATCCTTTGCTTTACGGAAGCTTTTTGGTTTCATGAGGTCCCATTTATCAATTGTTCATCTTAAAAACTGAGCCATTGGTGTTCTGTTCAAAGCCATTGGTGTTTTGTTCAGGCAATTATGTCCTGTACCTATGTGTTCAAGACTATTTCCCACTTTCCCTTCTATATCCAATTCTATGTTGAGGTCCTTGATCCACTTGGACTTGAGTTTCATGCAGGATGATAAATATGGATCTATTTGCATTCTTATACATGCAGACTTCCAGTTAGACCAGCACCATTTGTTAAAGATGTTTTATTTTTCCCATTGTATGATTTTGACTTCCTTGTCAAAACTCAACTATTCATAGCTGTATGGGTTTATTTCTGGGTTTTCAGTTTGATTCCATTGATCAATCTATCTGTTTCTGTACCAATACCATTCAGTTTTTATCACTATTTCTCCATAGTACAGCTTGAGGTCAGGGGTGGTGATTCCTCCAGAAGTTCTTTTATTGTACAGGATTGTTTTAGCTATTCTGGGTTCTTTGTTTTTCCATATAAAGTTGAGAATTACTCTTTGTATTAAAAAATGTGTTGGAATTTTGATGGAGATTGCATTTAATCTGCAGATTGCTTTTGGTGAGATGGCCATTTTCACTATGTTAGTCCTACTGATCTGGTTGTCTCTGATGATGGCTGGCCTGCTAGTCCCTAGGAATAGTAAGCCTCCATCCAGGACTGGTTGTTCCACATAGCTGCAGGCCTTCCAAAAGCAGGCAGGCCTGTGGGCTGGGGTATAAGGTTAAAATCCTCAATTGCTGGTGGAGATGTGAACCAGAAGGAAGATGGAGCTCCGATAGGTCAAGGCAGAGCTCACTGCTCCTGGACTTGCTGGGGTCCCAGCAAATGGGGGGGGGGATAGCACAGGGGCCTCTCACATGGGTGTCTGCCTCGCAAGAGGCAGGCAGAACTGTGGAGTAGAGAGCAGTGTACAGACCCACAATTGCAGGGAAGCTCTGTGATCGTTAAATGTCTGTAAACTTCTGAATTGAGTTTTTCACATGTATAATGGTGCTTATGGAGGTGGGTAAGTAGCTCTTAATATCTTATATTGAGTGTTAATTCAATGTTCAAATTCATCTGCCTTGTGTTTGAGCCCTGATACTACTAGGTCTAGTAATGAAGTTTTTTCTTTGACATATTAAGGTTTTTCATTTCCAAACGTTTAAGTGGGGGGGGGGGGTTTGGGGGGGGTGTTTACTGTCAATTGTTGAAACTGAGGCCTTTCATTTACTAGGCAAGCACTCTATTACTGAGTCGTATTTCCAGGCCCCAATTTTAGTCAATATTTCTCTCTTTTTATAATTCTTCTTTTATATCTGTATTGACATCCTTACATTATTCAGCCCTTTATTTGTAGTCTCTTTGAATTCATTCAGGATTTTATTTGTGCCTTCTTTAGATTCATTGAGCATTCTTATAATCATTCTTGTTTTAACTATTTGTTTGGGATCTTATCTAATTGTGCACTTTTTATCACTTTAAGCACTTGCCACTTCTCTTCCCTCTTCTAAGTAACTAGTGCTACTCACTCCAGTCTCCATCTCAGACCATAGTTCCAACATATATAAGACTATATGGTTCCTAAGTCAGTGTTCTCTCCTCTAGCTAGAAGTATTCTTCAGGATTCAGCACATCTTCATTTAAGATATTAGTTGAGACATGAAGGAAGGAACCAAAAACTGAAGGGGAGGCAGGGTTTAGACAACATCTCATGTAGTAGTCCAGGCTGACCACAAACTCAACCTTAAACTCTTGACCTTCTTGTCTTCATCTTCCAAATGCTAATCCTATAGTTATTCAGAACCATTCCTAAGTATAATTATAATTTTATGTATACAAAAAGGGAAGATATCAGAGCCACAGAAGAGGACTAAGGAAAGGGCCAGTATTGAAGTCATTAAGTCACGTGACAGTCATAATATTCACAATCAGGAAAATAAAGTGTTAAGAATGGAAGTAGGGGGAAAGACTTGAGAATTACAAAAGAAAAAATTAAGTTATTTACCAGATGTAAACAAATCAAGCGTTAGCCAATCAATTCACAATGACAAATAACTTCTCCTAAAATAATTTTTAAGCAAGTATATTCAATACTGTGAATATAATATAGAAAGCATTGTTTCCTTATTAAGTTTTTCATTTTTAAAGCCCTAGAAATCCAATATAAATAAAATATTTGGTTTCTGATCATGGATAGGATATAACTAACGTAGGAAATATATGTAAATTAAGATGTATGACTCTCAAGTGATCTAAAGAAATGTCATTGGGTTTATAACATGAGATGCCTTTTTCTGATACACAGAGATTATAATAACCTTTTCACCAGAGAATTTGTTTTTCTTTTCTGAATATATTGCAACATTACTCAGAGAGTATGATGACAGTTAAAAACCTACAAGGGAAAGGATATCTTTACTGGCACCTGACACTTAAAATCCATTTTTAAAAAATCTTTCACAGTCAGAAATGATAAGAAATGAGGTTTCTGGGTTTTCTTGAGCAGACCAAAAGAATAGGTATATATAAGCCCCACACAGACGCCAGGGATAAATAGATATCATACTCACTGACAAATAAATGGTTCTTTGCTACACAACTTAACAAATTGCAAACTGACATGTTTTAAAGCAGGCCCTGGAAGCTGCAAACTCGAAATGCAGGGAGTGTCTACTTCCTGCTGACACATTTGTTCCCTGGTTTCGACTCCAAGCCTTCCATATTTCCTCTGAGGCCACAGCTTATAAATCAGATGAGATTGGTCATCTTGCAACAAAATGGATTTTTTAAATGTGATTTTGAAGAGATTGGAAAGTGTAATACAGCAGATTTTTCAGTCTTTGCTGCTGAGAAATGATTGCTTTATTGATGGCTCTATTGAGAATGGGATGTTGCTCCAGAAACTCATAGGAATGAAGCATTTCCAGGAGTCACATCACTAGATGCTTTATTCCTGAGCCTAAATGGTCAGGAACCAATTATGTGCTTGACTTTTAAAGGATGGAAGACTGACAACTGAAGGGCTCTAGACATTGCCTTTTATTTTGAGTTAATCATGATATTTTTTGACAGGTTCACAAAGGAAAGCTTGAGTAATGAGTTCCTGTGAAATCTAAATGTTCCAATACAGGTGTATGGTTAGGTACAAAATAGTTGAGAGGAGCTTCACATTCTAAATCTCATTCTTACCAAAGAGAAAAGCTAGGCTAAGTACACCACATTTCATGGTGGTTCTGTGCCTGCATTCATAGAAACATATTATATTTCTGGCTTCACGTGCCCACAATATTCACAATAAGGAACAGTTTTAAGTCTGTATCTGGTGAAATTGCTGCTTTTCAAAATAACCAAGCTCAAAGGGCACTACTTACCACTCTCCAAGATATTTCAGAAAATGTTGGCCCAGCCCACCTCCCCTAACCCCCTAGCTCACATTTAATAATGAAAATTCATGCACACTGGCTGCACTTACTGGCTATTAAGGAGCTGGCTAAATCTGGAACCAGGTGGAAGATGGCCAGTTAATTGGATCTTTCTTTTTCTGAACACCAGGGGACAGCTGGTTAGTATTGTCTTTCTAATGAGCAGCACTGAGTTAGAAGCTGGGCCTGTTAGCTAAGCTCTTCCTCTGCTGTGTACAAACTTGGAAATCATCTTATCACTGTCAGAGGCTTCTATGGTAAAAAGAGTACTTTTTAAGTGAAAAATAATCTGATCTAATATTGGGGAAAGCTGATGGTATTTCTAAGTCCCCAAGTTCAGACCTCACAGATCTAAATAGTCATTTCTTCTGCTTCATCATCCATTGTCTGGGCATATCCATCTGACATCAGGGCACACTGCATGCACACATTCTGCTGGGTAATCCCCAGGGAGAGGTACAATATGAGTTCACAGTAAGAGAAACAATAGGAATTTAAGCTTGTAGGGCTCATAGCAAGAGCCAAAGGTCAAAGCTATTTTTAATAAAAAAGCACAACCACAGAGCTGTGTGAATCTATTCCTTAAACAAGGAGTCCATTAGCACCTTTCCCATCTGTCAGAATAAAGGGAAAGTTACTCAGAATAGTCCTATAACTTTGTTAACTAATCAACTCACAAAAAAAAATGTACAATTTGTAATAGGACTATCTACCCTACAGTAGTAGTCTCTGAGATACCCAGATAAAGCTTTGTCCTGAGCTTGTTGGGTGTTCAGACTTGGGTCCTAACTGCTGCAACCACTGTAGCTGAGTCTGTTTTCATTTGCACTTTCCAGAAATATCAATGTCTTTCTGTTTTTAGAAGGAGAAATAAAAATGTCTCTAAATAGTGTTGAGATATAAAAGTTTCAATAAAATAACTGAGCTCTGAATGTTCTTCATTTTCCTCCAGGACAGTAGAAGCCATAAAGTTTGAACCACTGAAGAAACTAAACAGTTTTCTATCCATCAATTTTCATCATTTTTCTGGATCTCATTTTTGTTTTTTAAAGGTTCCTTTTGATTTTCTCCCTACTCTGCAACTTGAGATACTAACGTTTTACAGGAGTATATACAACTGCTACAAGAAGCATATAAGGCCACCCTGAGAGAAAGGGGTGTTACTTAGCTTTAAAATGGGTCATGCTGCAGTCCTTCCCTTATAAGAGACTCATCTAAATGATAATGAGCATGAAAAATTGATTATCTCCTAGGTTGAGCTGGTCTTTGTGTTTTTCATGTGGTGAATCTAATCATGCTAGACTAGGTCTCAAAATACAAACATGCCAGCAGTTCAATCTTTAAATTAGTAAAAGGCAAATTCAAAGGATATTGCTTATTATTTTAGAAAAGAAAGTATCCCAAATAATATTTATCTGTATCATAATGTCAACCAAGACAAATCCATTGTGAATTTTTAGTCTTCTATTTAAGTTTCTATGCAGACTGTTTCTTCACATTCTTTAGTTCAAAGCAGCAGATGAATTTATAGAGTTTCCTTACATGGCAGACTATGAATTAGAATGACTCAATAGTCTAGTTAATAAATATCATAATAAAATTGATGAGAAGAGCAACTTTCTTCATTTTCTTGTTGATTTTTAATAACAGTTTCATATATATAACCTTGGAATTTTGTTTATATTCCCACCCTTTCACTCTCTCCTGTTCTCCCTCTTCTTCATCCTCTTCCTGCTCTCATGTCACACACACACACACACACACACACACACACACACACACACACACAAACACGAAGTCCAGGCTCAACATGAGAGGAAATAAGCAAAATTTGAGGTTTTTTTTCCTAACATTTTCTTTGTTTCCCAATCCTTTCTCTTCTTTCCCTTCTCTCAAACAATTCCTCTTCTAAAGCCATGCAGCTGGAACTATGAAAACACCAAAGAACTGGATGGGTTTCTGTCCATTAATTTTCATCACTTCTGCTGTTCTCGTTTTGTTTTTACAAGCTTCCTTTCAATTTTTCTCTTTACTCTGCAATTTGAGATATTAAGTCTTACATAGAGCATGTATGACTAGTAGAGAAAGCAAACAAGTCCACCCTGAGAACATTAAAATGGGTCATGCTGCAGCCCTTCCCTTACAGGAGGAGCAGGGGCAGACATATGAAAGAGGCAATGTTTGTCCTTCTGAGCCTGGCTTATTTTATTTAGCTCATCGATCTCCAGCTCTACCATGAGAAAAGTAGTCCTTTATTGAGAGGGTATGTTGGAGCTTTCTGGGTCTTCTCTGGTTTGTTTTGGTTTTGTCTCTAATTTTCTATCCTCAATCTCTTATATTCACTTCTTTCAAAAAAACAAAAAATGTTCTCTCTGGGATGGAGATTTAACTCAACAGGTAAAAGTACCTGATGCTCTTGTACAGGTCTTGAGTTTGGTTCCAAGCACCCTCATAGCAGTTTACAACAGTTTATAACTCCAGTTCCAGAAAAGCCAGTGCCCTATTCTGGCCTCTGAGGACACCTGCACACACAAGACAAACTCATTCATATATGCAGGAAAAACATTCTCATATACTCTTTTCTTTTAAAAGTATTCCCTTCAAGATCCTCTCTAAGACATATCTGAAACTATGGTTGGAGCCCTAATCACTCTCCAGAGCTATACACCCATGGACCACAGAACAGCTCCACCTACTTTGAACATTATGAAAACCCTTTTCTTATAACAGGGTTATAAATAAATGAGACCTCTCATTTATATTACCCTATGGTTTTCTCTATCTTTTTTTTCTGCCTACCTCCAAAGGCACCCTGAATTGTAAGATTTTTAAGATAAACACTGTTTTATTTGTACCTCTAGAAGCTACTTTTATATATCTATAAACACTTAGTTAATAGTATTTCAATATTGAATGAATGAATATACCACATAATACTATATTCAGACTACAGTTATAGTGCTAATATATTGAACTTCAAAACTTAAAAATTCACATTGAAAGTCACAATGAGACCCATTATTTTATACAACTAGTAAACATGAATAATAATTTTTAAATTTTATATTGGTGTCTCTATGAAAAAGTCACCTATGAATCTAAGCTGAATATTTGATCTTTGTCTTGTTTTAATTAAATTGGCTACATTTTATTGCTATTTTGTATTAGGGCATTATGTGGTTGTACCTTCCGAATGCCTTTGGTCTTAGGAACAATGTGCTGCATTATTTAGGAGTAAAACTATGAAAAAGCATAGGAGACATACAATAGCTGTCATTACTAATGAAGCTAAAAATAATGATTTTTACAAAACTAAACAGTTAAATGTGCTAAATTCAGATGTTGTAGGAACAAGCCATGGGATAAACCAGGATAATTTTGAACCTAATTAAGGCTTCTTATTCCTGAAGGAGTCTGTCATGTCTGATCTCATATCATTCTAACATAATAAATACCCCACATCCCCAGAGCAAAATAATCATGAGTCAAGTGGGTGTTTGTGTGGTTAAATGCAATAAAAATAAAACAGAAGCCTACATGCACAATCTATACCGCATATCACCCAACTTTATTGAATAAGTTTGCCTCATTTGCCTGCCAGGGCTTGGGTGGAAGATGCTAGGAAATGTTAAACCCTATAAGTTAATAAATCCAAACTCAAAAATTACAAAATAAACCTAAAAACACCACTAAAACTTTAAGGAAATCTTCAAGCAAAGCAACTTTTGCATCTTCAAATGGGATTCTGATATTCATCTCAAATATCTACTGATTCACCTGAGAACTGAGGGAAGAAATATGTATTCCTGGGCTTTCATCAGTTCTAGGAAAGAGAAAAAGGGACAGGGGACAGAGACATAGAGCATAAAATAGAGACACAATCAGAACAAACAACTGAGAAACAAACTCAGCTGACAGGTAGAAACAAAGAACCAACAAAAAATAAAAACACACCACAACCCTGCTACCTGTTTACTTAGGACCACAAACCAAAGGTTTTAAAAAAAAAAAAGCTTTAGTCTCACTCTCCTAAAAGATTTCAACCCTTATCTCAGAAGTCCTTAGACTTCTTTGACAGCCCTTATGGATCATTTTAAAAACAAAGGGCTCCTGATTCCACCACGCTGCCTTGATTTTATCTGCTAAAGTATTAGGACTCCTAAGACTCTTTTTTGTTTTGTTTCCTTCAAAAATCACTGAGTTTGGCACCCTCATAATGCAAGTTATTAAACCAAGATCAATGAGAGTCTGAAATGGGATCTAGAAAGTTGTTCTTTACCCACACACTAGGTAATTCTGAGTTAAAGACAGCCTTTGGGAACCAGTGCTGCATTTGTACTGATGTATGCCTTGAATCTCACAAAAAAAAAAAAAAAAAAAAAAAAAAAGTGCAATTTATATGTAATCAATACCAAATTCAAGGCTCTGCATACTGCAACCCAGGATCCTGACATCAGCTGGCTTCGGAGTTTAGAAGGTTTAAAAGTTAATTTAGCATCAGTGAGCAAAGTGATTTATAGCCTAAATATGTATGTATTTGCTCCCCAGGGATGGCTCCCAGAGGCTGGTGAAACAGCATGTCTTCCTTGGCCCTAAGGCCTCTTGCAGATGGCTCCTAAATGAGCCAGAGGGATCTGTGGTGACTTTTCAAAATCCTACTTCCATATCCACATGGTCTTGGCAATACTAGTACTTTAAGAAGTCTTAGAGCTAAGAAATGATCTTACTGGAAAGGAGACAAATAAAGAATGGAAGCAACTGCTCTTTCTCCCCTCTCCCCCCTTACAGCCTAGAACTAATCAAACTCTCAAAAATGAGCCTAATGGCAAACACTCAGAAAGAGATGTAGAGTGGGCATCCAATGATGCTAAACATGTTCTGAGATGGAAAGAAAACTATAGGAATATGCCAGACATGGTACTCCCTCATGTCAAGGGCCTAAGTCATAGTCCTATTCAGAGTGCTCAGAGTATACTGTATGGACATTATTACTGATCTCAAACTTCAGAGTTCACACTCTCACTATGAGAAGGAGATTCCTCTTTCCACCTTCTTTGAAATTAGGTAAGGCGAGTTGGCTGATTCTACCAATGAATTCTATCTAGATCTGTGTTCTCAACCTTCCTAATGCTGCAACACTTTAATATGGTTCCTTGTGTTGTGCTGACCCCCAGTCATACAATTATTTTGTTGCTACTACATAACAGTAATTTTGTTACTGCTATGAATCATAATGTAAATATCAGATATCCAGGCTATCTAATATAGAACCTCAAAAGGGGTTGTAACCCACAGGTAGAGAACTACTGATCTAAGTAGATGCTACCACCTGTCCCTTCTGGGTAAAAAAAGTAAGCAAAGTTCCTATACCACTTCTTACCTGTCTTTCCTGCCACTGTGAAAACCAAACAGGTAAGATTCCTAAATTACTGGTTGGGACATAAATGCTCTGTATAATCTCAGGACCTACAAGTTTCTATGAAGGATGAAGAAATAATTCATGAACTATGGCCAGGGAAACAGATAGGGTAACTGCAGATCTTTACCTCTTCCTTCTTCTCTCCTCCACATCCATTCCCACAGCCTCATTCCCAGTTCTATAGAAGACTACCAGGCATGACCTCACCTCCCTCATGCCCCCATCTCCAGTGGATCAAACAGATCTTCCTCTCCAAAGTTCTTTCCACAACTTATCAGTTTATTCCAGAGAGGTAAAGATGGTTCAACATACATAAATTGATAAATACAATCCACCATATAAACAAACTGAAATATAAAACTACATGATCATCTCATCATTTGACAAAAATCCAGCAGCCCTTCGCAATAAGGTCCTGGAGAGATTAGGGATACAAAGAACATATCACAACATAATAAAGACTGCAAGACCATAGCCAACATAAACCTACATGGAGAGAAACTCAAAGCAATTCCACTAAAATCATGAATAAGACAAGGTTTTACACTCTCTCCATACTTATTCAATATAGTGCTTAAAGTCTTAGCTAGAGCAATAGAACAAAAACTGAAAGAGAGCAAGGAGATACAAATAAGACAGAAAGAAGTCAAAGCATTTTTATTTGCATTTGATATGGTAATATAGATAAGTGTCCCTAAAAATTACACCTGGAAACTCCTACAGGTGCTAAACACTTTCAGCAAAGTAGGAGGATATAAAATTAATTCACAAAAATCAGCGTTCCTCATATAAACAAATGAAGAGAAACAGACTAAGAAAAAATTCATGAAAGCAAAACCTTTCATAATAGTACCAAAAATATAAAATATCTTGGTGTAATTCTAACCAAGTAAAACAGTTGTATGATAAAAACTTCAATACACTGAAGAAAGAAATTGAAGTAGATGTCAGAAAATGGCAAGATTCTCCATGTTCATGAACTGGTAGGATTAATATAGTAGAAATGGCCATCCTATCAAAAGCAATTGACTGATTCAGTGCAATCCCCATCAAAATTCCAATGTAATTCTTCACAGATCTTGAAAGGACAATTCTCAGCTTCATATGAAAACACACACACACACACACATAGCTAAAACAATCTTGAATCGTTGCTAGAAGTTTCACCATCCCTAATTTCAAGTTGTACTACAGAGCTATATTAAGAAAAACTATATAGTATTGGCATAAAAACAGACATCCTGATCAATGGAGTCAAATTGAAGACCCAGACATAAATCCACATACCTACAGACATATATTTTTTTGATAAATAAACCAGAAATGCATACTGGGAAACAAACACCATCTTCAACAAATGGTGATAGTTGAACTGGACAGCTTCATGTAGAAGAATCCAAATAGTTCCATACTAATCCCCCTGTACAAAATTCTACTTTAAATGGATCAAAAACCTAGGCATAACCTGAGATACACTGAACCTGATAGAGGAGAAAGAGGAAGATATCCTTGAACTCATTGGCACAGGAAAAGACTTTCTGAACAGAATACCATTAGCACAGGCACTAAGATAAATGATTAATAAGTGGGATTTCATGAAACTGAAAAGCTTCTGCATAGCAATGGATGCTGTCATTTGGACATGGAGGCAGCCTACAGAATGACTAAAGATTTTTACCAACTACACATCCAATATACGGATAATATTCAAAATATATAAAGGTCTCAAAGAACTAAATATCAAGAAAACATATAACCCAACTTTAAAACTGGAGTACAGAACTAAACAATTCTCAAAAGAGAAAACTCAAATGTCTGATAAATATCTAAATATTCAAAATTCTTAGTCATCAAAGAAATGCAAATCAAAGTTACTTTGAGATATCATCTTACACCCATCAGAAAGGCTAAGGTGAATAAAACAAGTGACAGTTCATGAGGGCAAGGATGTAAAGTAAGGGGAATACTTATCTATTGCTGGTGGGAGTATAGACATGTACAGCCACTATGGAAATCAGTGTGGTGGCTCCTCAGGAAGATGAGAATCAAGCTACCTCAAGATCCAGTTATATCATTTTTGGGCATATACCCAAAGGATGCTTCATCCTACCACAGAGATACTTGCTCACCCATGTTCACTGCTACTCTATTCATAATAGCTAGAATCTAGAAGCAACCTAGATGTCCCTCAACAGATGAATAGATAAAGAAAATATGGTACATTTACACAAGGAAGTATTAGTTGTTGAAATAAATGAAATCATAAAATTCACAGGTAAATGAACGTAACTAGAAAGAATCATCCTGAGGTTACCCAGCACAATCAAAACAAATATGGTACACGTTTGCTTATATGGGATATTATCTGTTAAGTCAATGATAACCAAGCTACAGTCCATAGAACTACAAACATTAGGTATAGACTAAGGGATTAGCAGGAACAGATAGATCTTTCAAAGAAAGAGAAATAATGGGGAAGGCAGAGCCCTAACTGGACATCTCTTGTCGCCAAATAAAGCTTCTAGTACCAAGATTGGATTACATATAATTAAGATGTTGGCCAAAGGAGTTCAATGGGAACCCTTAAATAATGCAGACTGTTGTCAAGACTATAGGTTGCTCTCCACAAACAGACCACAAATCTATTGCTAAAGATACCCACACATTTTACTGACTATGGAGAGGATGCCTACACAGAGCCTTTGTCTGTATTTGCTGGCATCTTTGATACAGGAAGGTGCTGAGTGCAAGGTAGTATACAGCAGCCTGGAGCTTATGTGGGACCTGTTCCCCCACACACATGTTGCCCAACCATACTGACTCTAAACAACAACAAGGTATCTGAGATGTAGTCCATTTTCTGGATTAAGTCTCCTCAAAAGAGTTCCATGGTCCATAGTGTGCCAGAAGCCATGTCCAAGATCCATGCTGCTGCTATGGGCCATGTTGATAATAGTGGTCCATGTTGCTGCCAAGGACCATGTTTTTGTTTATAGTCTGTGTTACCTATTAAAATCATGTTGATGTCTGTGATCTGTGCTGCTACTGGAGCCCTATATTGCTATCCAAGGTCTGCCACCAGAGACCAGATGTCCATGATCCATGCTGCCACTGGAAACCATGTTGAAGTCCACAATATACTGCCACCCAAAATCATGTGGAAGTCCATGATCCATGCTGCCACTGTCTGCTATGGGCAAGAAAGTTTTTTTGCAGTGGTATGGATGACTGCAGACTCATTACTGAGAATGAGAGACATTGAAGACTTCTGTGGCGACCTCACCTACCCCGACCCTCCAAAAGAGAAACAAACAGTTCAGACAGGAGACTATTTTTAGGACAAGAGTCCTAAAAACTGTGATAAAGATGCTGAAGTGTAGCTCTTCACAGTTGATGGCTTCTGGCATGCTGGTAGGTAAAGACTCAGTTTTCTTTAAGGGGCTGCTCCAACAAATATCTAGGCAACACAAAATTAGATTTGATGAGGGGTTTGGTTTGGTTTGGTTTGGTTTGGTTTGGTTTGGTTTGGTTTGGTGGGAGTGTAAGGGTGGACCTGGGAGGAATGGGAAGTAAGTTTGATGGGGTGCATTGCACAAAATTCCCAAATAATAAAAATACTATGTTGGATAAAAAAGACAGGAGGGAAAATGAGGAGGAATTAAGAGGAGTAGAGGGAG
The DNA here is from genome assembly GCA_019843965.1 of Rhynchomys soricoides. Taxonomy (NCBI): domain Eukaryota; kingdom Metazoa; phylum Chordata; class Mammalia; order Rodentia; family Muridae; genus Rhynchomys; species Rhynchomys soricoides. The sequence goes on along the minus strand of JADRCH010000323.1, from coordinate 415,328 downwards.
GATAAATTGTAATCAGGACATATTATAATGAGAAAAAAATCTCTTTTCAATAAAAAAAAAATCCCTCCCTTGTATAACAATATCTAAACTGTATAGTTAACAATTCCTGACTGCAGAAATCTATTGAGGGTGCAATGGCAACTCCTCACTGGAACATGGTTTGGTCCCCTCTCAACTCAGCTCTTCCTTTCCCTCAGCCTCTCTCTGCTCCAAATATTTAGAACAGGTTCTCTAGTCTGTTGTTTTAGAATGTGGGCTTCACTTTCATGGGCCAGTTTCCACTCTTCAAAATTTGAAGTTTAAAGTGGTATTAGATTATCTTGTTTTGGGGTGTTGGCTACAGAGATATAATTGAAAAATTAGGAATAGTCATCTGTTTAAATATATTTTGAATAAAAAGAGACTAAAAACAAGAAAAAAATAAATGTCCCTATAAAGGCTTAATATCATAATTCTCAACTAAAGTTGTGAAGCAAGAGTAAGGCTTGAGTTGTTTTGTTTTGTTCATGTGTGTGCAGGTGTGTACAGGTGTGTGAAAAAAAAAGAGCCCAAAGTCTAGTGTCTCCTTCAGTCACTCTTCACTTAGTTTCTGAAACAAGACTGAACCTGTAGCTCACCAATTCAGCAAGATTAACTAGCCAACAAGCTCTAGGGATCCACCATTTGCTCAGTTTTGGAGTTACAGGTATGCACCACTGCACCCAGCTTTTGTGTGTGTGACAGGAATTGAATCCAGGTCCTCATGCTTAAGTAGCAACACTTTGAGCCATCTCCTTAGCCCTGGTTCTTTATAACACAGTTCAAGGCCAAAGCAGAAGCTGATGGCTGCTTTAAGGGTCAGTTCCCTGGGTCATTTCAAATCCTTAATCTAGGATTAAGTGCTAATAGAGAATTAAGTGTTATAACAAGTATTAATAGAGACTTAAGATGTTGAGAAGACTCTCCTTTTGTGCTGGTGATTAACAGAACTCCCACTGCTTTCCCCAGCAAAGGTGAAATGCCAGAAAGACTCACACCTGCCATAAAAGTGTCCTCCATGGAGCTCAGAATGTCACAGTAAGATACACTGATTTTTCACAAAGTCATATCAGAAAGATGACCTTATGTGCAGATTAAGGTTTGTGCTACAACCCTCCTGCCAAGCATCCTGTCTGGAAAGTAGATAAAACACTTGTCATTGTACATAGTCTAAATGAAAAAAAAAAAAAAAAAACAAAACTGCAATCCACACAAGCAAGAATCATAGTCATGAGATGTGGTAATCTTCAAGCCCCTCAGCATCACCACAAGCTACTTAACAGAAACAGCTATCACATCAGTCCCCTGTAGAGGTGGTTCAGCAGAAGAGAAAGAGCATTGCTGAAGATAGGATTTCAGGCAGCCCAAGCCTAAATAGATATCGGTTTATTAGCCATCCTCATCACAAACAATATCAGCACCAGCCATGACTCTGAAAATGTTTCCTACTAACAAACCAGTGATTGGTATGTACTGCCCAGCCATGTGATTTGTACCAGTGGAATAGATTCTCACATTCTAATCAAAGTGCAACTATACAAAGACAATAACTCAGACACCAGTGTGCAAGCCCAGATACAGCTAGAGTATCCTTGAGGCCTCGCATCCAACTAGTAAAGAGGTCCATATTCACAGGACATGAACTCTAGCCTTCCAAAATCAAGTGTTTGACCATAAGGCCAGAGTCAACATGTTTCCCCACCCCAGAGTCATACCTCAAACTTCCCCCTTCAAGCTACCTCAAAACTTGGAACACTCACTAAAATCTCATATACTCCTAAGCAAAGATTCAAGAGAAACTCTAAGAACCTCTTCTAAAATCTGGAACCAGATGTCTGTGACAGAAGTCATTAGCACTTTGTACTGTGTTTATGATTTTAAGAAATATGTACTGAATATAACCCCACCCATATTTAAAGAACAAGTCTGCTTTGATTTGTGATACGTCATAATGAGATTCAAATCTAAACCACGTGCTAAAGTATCAGGCATGACTAGAGTCTTCTGATTCCAAATCCCCTTTGCCAGGCTAACTCTGAGAACATCATTTTAGTTGAATAATTATTTAAATGTGTGCTCATAGGAAATATTATCAAATTATAGTAAATGAACAAATGCAATCAAATAAAACTATGTCTCCTCATGAGTACATAATGATCTAAGATGTTTGGCCCCAGGAAATGTGGTTAGAGTGAACATTCATCTCTGTCCACTGACTCAGGTGTGCACAATAATCTAAGTTTTAATAAACATAATTTCTGTCTCAGTCTCCATTCTGCCGTTGGGTGGGGGATGGCCTTCTCTCTAGAGTCATGTGGAGGTCATCTGTCTTCATAAATTTTTCCTGAGATACCTACTATCCTATATTTACATGTTCTTTTCAGATCTATAAGATTCTTACTGCTTCTATGCTCTGCCATAGTGAAGAGACACTTACCAGGCTGGAGTTCCTGAGCTGCAGAGAGACCATCTCCTGTGCCCCAGGCAGCCCTTCTCCTTGGGATCTTGATTCCATATAATCTACTATCTACTATCATAATCATCTTCATGTGTCCTTACTTGCTGGGATTCTGGACCACAGGACTCACCTGGAACAATCTTTTTTCCACCCTAATAAAATTTGTTATAGCTATCCTTGAGTATCTCACCAGGGACAAATTCTAGCACTCCTAGCGATACCAAAAGCCATGGATGCTCAAGTTTCCTGCATGAAATGGAGTAGTATTTGCACATCCTTTTGTGTACTTTTATCTCTAACTACATACATTACCTAACACAATATAAATGGTAATGCAGACAAGATGTTCGATGGGTAAAAGCACTTGTCACCAAGTCTGATGACCTGAGTTTCAGTTGGTGGAAAAAGGGAACTGACCCCACAGTTTGTCCTTTATGTAGCCTTCACTAGTACATGCACATGCATACACTATAAATAAGTAAACAAAGGAATAAATAAACATAATAAAAATTTTAAATGACAAAAGAAAAAATTAAGTACAAATGTTTTCTTCTGTGTTTCAAGGGGAATAATGACAAGAATTCTGAAAAGCGTTTATTATAAGCACATTTGTTAATGTTTTCTGTCATTAATTGAGTCAGTAGGTACAGAGCGCCCAGATACAAAAAGCCAATTGAATTTCCCTCCTGTTTGTTCCAAGCCAGTCTTGTCCTTCCCACAAACCTATCCTCCTCTCTCACTTTTGCAAACCACCTCATCCTCTCATAAACTTTATCAATAAACATGATGACTTTTTACATGATGACTATTTTTATGTTCAAGGAAACAATTCAAAAAAACTCAAAAACTTAACCTCTGATTTAAACCTTAAAAACAAACTAAATACACAGCATGTTTCCTAATCTGCTCTGGTATATCTCAATAACTATAGTACTATTTTTAGAATCTGCCCACAGAGCACAAAGGAGGAAGGTTAAACTGTCAGAAGTAAATTAGAAGAAAATATGAACTTTCGATAACTACACAGCACAGTCTATTGATTTCCTTCTCCTCACCAATTAGTGTCACTCAATTAAGTCAGATGAATTTTATCTTAATCCAGTGGATTTAAAACTCATTAAAACAACTGAATAATTTTCATTAAGGTTTTTTCTTTTTTCTTTTCTTTTCTTCTATTTATACACAGCCCATCAGCTTGACTCAAAGCCTTACTAAGAAACTCTTGGCAGTTCCAAACAAATAATATTAAAATTACTCCTGCTTCTGTTCATTCAGCCTAGATTTCTTTTGATTTCTTTGGCAGAGGAAGGGGGGTCTAAAGAAAGTATCTCTGAGTGTTCATAAATATTCATGATGAAGAACTTTCAAATGTTAGGATTTATGGGGAAGCTTCTAGGAATTTTTGAAATCACATATCTCTAGGTTAAGAAATAAGTAGTTAACAAACATCACAAAGTTACTAGGACTTAATGAACTGCAAAAATCAAACAATAGTGAGATACGTACTTATAGGCTACAAGGCTAATCATCTTAGATGCTACACTATTCACAAAACAAGAATGATAAAGATTGACTGATATTGAATTTATAAGCCACAATGTGCAGGATTTTTATAAGCCAGATTTTGTGCCAAATGCGATCCTCTTGAGGAGTTTGGCAGAATCAATAACATTTTAATCAGTGAGTGAACACAGAATGGGCTTCCATGAAATGACACAAACTGTGCCATATCCTGAGGACAAAAAGTTGAACAACACAGAATCTACCACCCCAGAACTCAGAGTGGAGTAGGGCAGACACAGATGTGAACAGCAATTGTATTCTGTGAGCAGAGTTCCATGACTCACACCCATAGGATCTGTAAGAGCCTCCTAGCCTTGGTCTGGGGGTCAAGAAGGACAAAGTGACCTACATGTGGTGGCACATGCCTGTAATGCCAGCTCTCAGAAGGAGGACACAGGAGGATCAAAGATGGCAAGTTTGAGGACAGCCTGAGCTATACAAAAAGATGCTGTCTCGGGTAAAAAGAAAAATGGGGAAAGAAGCCTCATCAAGTCTAAGGCTCTGGATAAGTTCAGTATAGAAGAATGAGAAATGCTACCAAGACTAAGCAATGGGTGGAAGGCGTTCCAGGAAAAAAGAATGGAGATACACACACACACACACACACACACACACACACACACACACAAAAGAAAAGAAAAAAATCCACTAAGCAATGAAGAGCTACAAATAGCATTCCCAAACTTCATGAGCTAACATGACCAACAACAAAAGAAGCATGATTCCTAAGGCAAAAATAGTCATTCAAATGTCAACTTCCTTTCTCTTGCCTTTCCCAAGCTCAGAATAAATAAAGCAGAATCAGGAGAAGTTTGGAGTTTTGTGAAGCTTCTACACTTGAAAAGCACTTTTTCAAGTAAATAATGATGATGATGATGATGATGATGATGATGATGATGATGATGATGATGATGATG
>JADRCH010000323.1:388344-404581 GCA_019843965.1 Rhynchomys soricoides | reverse complement strand
GATATAGAGATAGATAATATTCAGATGGATGATAGATAGCTGATGATAGATAGATAGATAGATAGATAGATAGATAGATAGATAGATAGATGATAGGTAGATAGATGATAGATAATATTCAGATAAATGATAGATAGATAGATAGATAGATAGATAGATGAGAGAGAGACAGATGATAGATGATAGATGAAGATAGATAGATGATAGACAGATGGATAGAAAGACAGATGATGATAGATTACAGACCTGCAACTTTACACTGCTTCAAGCTCATAATTCTGTTCCCAGGTTTGATTGACCATTTCTTTGCTTTCCTGTACACAAATGTTGTTGATCATCCTTTATACTCCTTTCCTTTGGTAAGAAAACAGTTGTTTTGTTTAGGCTGCAGTATTCCATTGACTCTCCATTGGTCTATGCCCACCACAATAATTTTAATCTATGTGGCCCAGGGGTTGACCAATAGAACTTTAAAAGACAAATCTGCTGGGCATATGCACTACTACAGATATTTTAGTATGAGTCCCTGATTCTGGGCACTCTGGAAGCCAGTATGAACCCAGGAGGTCACAGACAGGAGAATAAAATGACCAGTACTTGGGGATAATAGACAATAAAGAAAAAAAGGCTATATTCTTTTTATTTTAAAAAATCTTGCCTGCAAACACACACATACACACACAAACACACCTGACATTGCATTCATATGGACTTTGTAAATAGATAATACATTTTTTAGTTTTTCTCAAAATATCCTAGCTGGTAAACACTAAAGAAATGAAAACCTGACCTAACAAACAGTAGAACATAAAAGTTTGGTGACACTTCTAAAACATAAATTAAAGGATATTCAGATGTATTAGCACCTATATAACACATGACAAAGGTATCAGAAAAAGCAGCAATCCCACCACGATGTTTCTTGGTCCAACCATACCCTACATGGTTATTAAGCTTTCTTTGGCTCAGGGAATTCTATTTCATGTAGAGAAGTCAAGTATATATAATAGTTAAAATAAGAGGCATAACTGTGTTGGTTAATTTTCTTAAGCTGTGATAAAATAATTGAGAACAAGTGACTTTTAAATAAATGGTTTATTTTGGTTCATGGTTTAAGGGGATTTCTTTATTTAGACTATCAGGCATGAAATACAAGAGCACAAGTGGATGGTCACAATACATCTGCAGTTAGGAAGCAGAGAGAGATCAGTATTAGTGCTTTAGTCACTTGTTATTCAGTCTGGAATTCCAACCCATGAGATAATACTGTCCATTTTCATTCTGGGTCTTCCCTCTTCAGTTAAACTTCTCTGGAAGCACACTCACAGACATTCCCAAGGGTATATATCTCCTAAGTGATTCTAAATCCCATCAAATTGACAACCAAGATTAACCATCAAAAAAAAGAAAAAGAAAAAAACATTATTTGCAGAAACTAGATGAATTGCTTTGGGCTGTGTAATAGAACACAGAAGAAATCACTAAGCCTCATTCAAGCACAAAGATCTCCAAAACAACAGAAACAAGAGAATAAGATGCTCTGCCCACTTTGTCATGAAGTTCCTCCTTCTGTATTCTCCATGTTTATAATTCCATCACTCAACCAACCAACCAAATGTCAGAAAACTGAGTCATTTATTTTGCTATTCCCTCCTCTCACCTCATCTCTATAGCTGACAAATTACAACTATCTACAGCTGTTTGGTGAGGGCTTCCCAAGCCTCTTCATGTTTGATGCCATGTCTTTGGCAACCATCATCTTTCATGTGAAATGCTGCTAACAGCCTTTCTCCTGCCTCTGCACCCCTATGATAGTGGTTTTAGCATCTCCAAAATGAGTACTCTTAGAAAATAGGTTTTTTCCATTGCTTGCCTTCAGAATTAAATCTGAAAGGTTTTTATAAATTTGCCCCTGTCCATTCTTCATAGTATTCTGTTTATCTCAAACTATTTAAAGGTTCTTAAAAATATATCAAACAATCTACACTCATTGTCTATCTCCTTTCCCTACATCTGCAAGGAGAATCCCAACATTCCCTGTGGATATCAACATACTGACAAATAAAGTATTTGCAAAGTCCTTGTCCAAACAGGAAAACAAAGAAGGTACAGTCAGCTGAAGAGACCACCAACCAATTCAAAAAGTCTCATATATTGTCTTAGGTAGGGTTTCTACTGCTGCAATGAAATACCATAACCAAAAAGCTTAAGTTTGGGAGGGAAGGATTTTTTCAGCTTACACTTATACATTATTGTTCATCTCCAAAGGAAATCAGGACAGGAACTCAAACAGGGCAAGAATCTGAAGACAGGAGCAGATGCAGAGGCTATGGATGGGGCGCTGTTTACCAGCTTACTTCACATGGCTTGTTCAGCCTACTTTCTTATAGAACCTAGGACTACCACTACCAGCTCAGGAGTGGCACCACCTACAGTGGAGTGGGCCCTTCCCCATTGATTGCTAATTGAGAAAATGCCTTAGAACTGTATCTCATAGAGGCATTTTCTCAACTAAGGCTCCTTCCTCTCTGATGACTCTAGCTTGGGTCAAGCTGACACACAAAAGCAGTCAGTGCATACTTCATTCATATGCAATCAGGAAGAAAGAAATTGAAAAAACAATCAACAAGATACAAATGCAAAAATGTGAGAAGGAACAGACATCAAAAATAAAGAGTAATCTTAGAGTCTAAATAAGTTCACTGATCCCACTTTATGGATTACTGTGTATTCTGACATGTGGAAGAGCCTGTTCAAGGTACCCTCTACTAAACAGTTACTATCATTCTTAATAATAATCTCAATATATGTACACTTTATACTTATCTAAGGGAAAGGCCATATCTTATTTATCTATAAGCCTATGTTTTCTCCACAGTATGCTGCAAAGGAGTAAAAGGAGGGTGAAATTAACAATAAAACCAGAATTTCTCTGCTTTGCTCAGGATTCTCCAGATATATTCAAATTTTTTTCCACTTGAGAGTTCCCCAGAGGCACTCAACTGATCCTCTAGGTCACCATGTGCCACCCACCATTTTCCCTCTGCTGTGATCCTGGCCTAGCCCTGGTGTATCTAACACCTCCTATGTCTGGAAAGGTCATCCATTATGGTGTGTACAGAAGCAATATTGTTTACTGAAGCTACCACACATATGGCCTCTAAAACATCCAGAATCTACCATAGGAGTCACTATGCACACCCTGTTTGTGAATCAGCAAAGTTTCGACTTCCTGTTGGCCACTGCAGTTGTCAGCATTTGCTCTGGAATTTGCCAGTGAGCTCCAGAAACAAACAAATAAAAGAAGGAATTCTGGCCAGGCAGTGGTGGTACATGCCTTTAATCCCAGCACTTGGGAGGCAGAGACAGGTGGATTTCTGAGTTTGAGAGGCCAGCCTGGTCTACAGAGTGAGTTCCAGGACAGCCAGGGCTACACAGAGAAACCCTGTCTCGAAAAACCAAAAAAAAAAAAAAAAGTCTTATATGTAGATTCTAAGTCTTATTTGTAGATTCCTTACTTCTGAGTGAGAACCCAAATCTGTGAAGGGCTAAATCATAGGCCAAATAACTTTCATTTACCCTCCTGCTCTACCCCACCCTCAGCACTGCCATTCTCACCTAAAGATCCATGGCCCTTGAAAATTTGCCTTTAGAATCAACTCTTGCTAAAAGTACACACACAGATACTTTCAGTCTGAAATTTCTTCCATGCTTTCCATGCCTTATAGAAGTGCAGTCAGCAAGCACTTACTGAGTAAGCATGAACACACTGTGAAAATTTTTAATGTAAGGCAATTGAATTACTCTAAAAATAATATGTGGATAATTACTATGCTCTTAAAAAGATTTTCAACATAATTACATGCAAAACCTTATAGTACACAAGAGTTCATAACAGTGCTGTTCACAAAAGCTAAAATGTAAAAATATCCAAATACTCATTATCTCATGAGGATAAATTCAGTAAGATAGATCCATATGATAGCATGGTATTCAGTCATTAAAGAACCAAGGTTTAGTATGCTGAATAAATGAAACATGTGAAATGATCCATGTTAGAACATAGATGAACCTTTCAATACCATTCTAGGAACTGGAGAGAAAGCTTTAAAGTTAACAGCACTCCTTGCTCTTTTCTTAGGACCTGAGTTCAGTACCCATCACCTACATCTCACAACCCCCTGTAACTCCCATTCTAGGGAGTCTGATGCCCTCTTCTTTTTCTTCAACATCACCACATACATGGTATATATTTTCACAAATGCAGAAACACACAATTAATTTAAAAAGATGTAATGGATCCCCACCATCAAACTTATGACAGTAACCAAATTTGGATAATGTCTTTACTTGTGGTCAAATTAATGAGGTCATCAGAATGAGTCCTAGTCCAACAGAGTCAGGGTCCTGAGAAGGGCAAACTTGAGCACAGAAAGAATGTCTTGGGAAGATGCAAGTGAAGACTAAGACACAGTATCTATCAACCAAGAAACAAATATTCTTCTTACTCTCCAACCACTAGAAGCTAAAAACAGAGTCTCCCCAACAGCTCTCAGGAGCAATCAATCTTGATGACCTTTTACTTTCTAACCTCTGACCTTCAGAACTGAGATGCTAGGGTTCTGAGTAGGATGAAAATCCTAGTCACTGATACAGCCCGGAGACAACCAGGTAAAGCAGTAACCCAACTTCTGTTCTCATCGACATTTTTCAGACATCCATATTAAGACTTGCTTGTCTTAAAGACTAAGTTTAAAATTATATTAGAAGGTGTAGTGGTTTGGAAATGCTTTGCCCAGGGAGTGGCACTCTTAGGTGGTATGGACTTATTGGAGTAGGTGTGGCCTTGTTGGAGGAAGTGTGTCACTGTGGGGATGGGCATGAGATCTTCTTCCTAAGCATATAGGAGCTAGTTTCCTCCTAGTGGCCTTCAGATGAACATTTATAACTCTCAGATCCTCCTGCACCATGTCTGCCTGGCTGCTGTCATGCTCCTGCCTTGATGATAATGGACTGAACCTCTGAACCTGTAAGCAAGCCCCAATTAAATGTTGTCCTTATGTGAGTTGCCTTGGTCATAGTATCTGTTCATACTTGTAAAACCCTAATTAAGACAGAAGCTGGTACCAGAAGTGTGATATTGATATGATAGGCCTGACCATGCTTTTGTATGGATTTGGGGACATTCAATTTGGAAAGCAGTGGAACACTTTAAGAGAGGCTTTATGGGCTATCCTATTAGGAATATGGAAGATGTTGTTGCTGAGGGTGATTTGAAGCCTGGTTCTTGAAGTTTCAAAGGAGAAGAATTTTAATATGTGGTTGAGAGACTGTTCTTATGATATTTTGGCAAAGAATGTGGCTGCTTTTTGCCCTTGTCTGAAGAGTCTACCTGAGGCTAAGGTAAAAAGATTTATATCAATTTATATCAATTGACAAAGAAAGTCTCAAGAAAGCCCAGTAGACACTTTGTTCTCTGGTTAAGTCTCATGAAGAGTGTTTTGAACAGGCATAGCAAGCTTAGAAAGGAAAAAAATATATATAAGATGTATGGTTCAAGTTATAAAGGGGAACAAGGAAGTAAAATGGAGCTGAATCCTGTGTTTAAGGAAATAAACAGATTAAGGGAGTGGTGATTTGGGGGCAAGATCCCACCCAGCTAAGCTTAGGTCTAAGCATGGTGGTTCACATCTTTAATCCCAAGAGATAAAGGCAAGTAGATCTCTTCTCTGAATTCAAGGCCAGCCTGGGGCAGAGAAATTTCCAAGTAGAGCAAAGCTTAAGTCCAGGTGTGTTGGTACATGCCTTTGATCCAAGAATTCAGAAGACAGAGCCATGCATATCTCTTGAGTTCAAGGTCAATCTCCACAGCAAGCTCCAGGACAACCAAACTTAGGCAGTGAGGGAGTTGGAAAACAAAACTGGTAATAGAATAGGGAGGCCATGTTTCAGCCCCAGCAAGCAGCAGAACTTGGTAGCCTTGGCCATGTAGCTCTGGCTTTAGAGTCAAAGATAGAAGGGACTACTAGGACAACTGATGTTGGTTAGCTAGAGCTAAGAAATTAGTGGTGACTAAGAAAAGATCAGCATCACTGAAGTGAAATCTTCTGGGAATTTCTGAGAGCACAAAGAAGTTGTGTTGCAGAAATAGCCAAGGTTATATGTACCTCATGCTGCAACTGGACTTGATAGCTTGTAAAAATTACCCAAGTGGTACTGGTTTTGAAGGTATGAAGGGATCATGGAAAGTGGCTGAGGATTGTCACTGTGAGAGACCAGGGAAAGCCACTGGTGAAGGTGCAGCCTTCAATTGCAGTTGATGGCCCAGGACTGAAGAGATCATGCAAAGAAGCTGAGGCTTTGCACAATGAAGAGAGCCTATGAGAAAAACTATTGGTGAAGCCTAGTTTCAGTGGAAGACTCCAGCGAACTACAGATGCCAGTACAGTGGGATGATTACCAAGAACAGTAGTAGCAGTGGAGTGGAATCAACCAGACCCTGAAGTGCTACAGAGGGCAGTGCTGGAGATGTGACCTAAACCCTTTGGAGGAGCCCAGAAGATCACACATCATGTGTGGATCCCAGACACTGGAACAAGAAGCTGTGAAGTTGAAGTTGCCTGGGATACCCCAAGATGTTAAAGATGCCAGAGCTGTGAGAAACCTGCTGAGGAAAGCTGCTAACAGGGAGTATAACCAGCCCAGAAGAAAGAAGTTTGTTGCAGTCAAGAAAGATGAAAGAGGAGTTGAAGATCTGAAGACCGCTTTACATAAGACATGGAGATGCAGAGTTTGGAGTTTGCCCAGCTTGTTTCCTATCTTGTTTTAGTGATTGGATGAATCTCAGAAGAGACTTTGAACTTTGTACTTTTAACATTGTTGAGACTGCTGTATACTATGGGGACTTTGGAAGTTGGACTACCTGTTTTATTATGCTATGGCTAGGTATGGCCCCCATAAACAATGTGTTTTAACAAGCCTGTGGGGCAAGGGAGTGGAATGTTATAGCTTGTATATGTTTAGCCCAGAGAATAGCACTATTAGGAGGTATGGACTTGTTGGAGTAGGTGTGACCTTATTGGAGGAAGTATGTCATTGTGGGGGTGAGCGTGAGATCCTCTTTCTAACCATGCATAAGCTAGTTTTCTCCTAGTAGCCTTCAGATGAAGATTTATAACTCTCAGCTCCTCCTGCACCATGCCTGGCTGGCTGCTACCATGCTCCTGCCTTGATGATAATGACTGAACATCTGAACCTATAAGCCAGCCCCAATTAAATGTTGTCCTTATAAGAGTTGCCTTGGTCATAGTGTCTGTTCACAGCAGTAAAACTCTAAGACAGAAGGCCAAATAGTCAGGAAGGATTCTGGAGCCCATAAGCACCTAGGATTATTCTCCCTCCTAAGAACCTTCACACTCCAATCAGCAGAGTGGCTAGAAACTATCCTCAAAATGGCAATTTTGTGAAGTGAAGCATGATTTGGGGCAAGTGATCCCCAAGGGTTTGGTAACAAACATGAACAGATGTTACTGGGGAAGAAATACAAGCCTAAAAGAAGAAGAAGGAATAATGACGCCACACTGACATTTCATACACAAGGCCCTGTCTGAGCTCAAGTCACCAGTACACCTGCTGCACAAACAGCATTTTGATGATTTAATATACTCAATGAAGAGTTCAAAAGTGCAGCATGCACATAACTTCATTCTAAGGCCTGTAAATTAGAGTCATCTTCTAATGAGAGATAATAAGTCACATTTCCAAGCCTGCATTTATGAAGGCACAAGTTGAGCAAATGCTGCCTCAGAGATAAAGGCCTGCCCTTGCTTTTCTGTCCTACTCAGCCTTTAAGAAGACCAAATGTCATCTTGAAAATATCATCCTGAGCGAGGTAACGCAGTCACAAAAGAATGAACATGGTATGTACTCACTGTTAAGTGGTTATTAGCCCAAAAGTTTGAAATACCCAAGAGTCACTTCACAGCAACAGTAGTACTGAGTGTGAGGTCCCAGATGGAGGGCTTGGAGAAAGGACTGAAGGAGCTGAGGGAATGTGCAGCTCCAGGGAGGTAGCAATAGTGGCAACTGACCTGACCCCTGATACTCCTGGAGACTGATCCACCAACTAAAGAATATACATGGAGGGACCCATGGTGCTGGCCACAAAGGTGGCAGAGGAGGGTCTTATCCATCAGGGGGAGGAGAGGCCCTTGGGCCTGAGGGTGTTTGATCCCCCAGTATAGGAGAATGACAAGGAGGGAAGACGAGAGTGGGTGGGGGCTTAGGGGAGTGGGTTGGAGAATACCCCCATAGTGGCAAGGGGAGAGCAGAAGGAAGGGGGAGGTTCCAAAGGGGAGATCTGTAAAGGGGAAAACATTTGAAATGTAAATAAAATATGAAAAAAAAAAAAAGACCAAATGTCAAGGAACGAATGACAGTCCTATCTGCAAAGCCAGCAACTTAGGGTCTTCAGAGCTAGGAATGCTCCCATCCATGTCATTTGAACACTCATCTCCTTAAACTCAAAATTGATCTCAGTTTGCCAAAGACAAGTTCAGATAAATAAGCTAAGTAGAGAAAACTGAACCCCATATGTCCTAGAGAGGGAAAAAATAAAATGTCCTGCATCTAACCATATAAAAACTATTTCAGAGAAAAGAAATTTAACCCAATGACCTATTTACTAGTTTCCAACAGGATACTTCTTTTGGGGGTTTTGCACTGTTCTGCCAACCTTCCAAATCTTCCTTAAGTGCCTACACTGTTCCAAGCAGAATATGGAATGCTAGACAAAGTCATGGGCCAGATAGACAGAGTCACTGCCAAGGAGATAGGACAGTGAGAAAGAAAAAAAAAAAGGTTAGGCTTGAAAGTCAGGCCCAGCCAAGCTCCATCTTGATTCTGTCATCATTTCTTATTGAGGAAATCATGGAAAGGTCATCTGACTTCTCTGAACATCAGCTTCCTCATCTGCAAAACAATGATGGTAACATCTTGTGTTACATAGGAAGCCCTAGAAAATGGTAGGCTGTGTTAGGAGTTCACAACCATCTCTAACTCCATCTATAGGAGATCAGATGCCCTTTTCTATGTGCAAGCACCTACACACACACACACACACACACACACACACACACACACACACTTCTTTAAAAATATAAACAAACATTTTTTAGTGATTCACAGTGTTAAGGAGACTTGGATTTTTCTCAAAACAAAATGCTTATTGTGCCATGCTTCTTCTTAGTAAAGATCAACCAGAAATTGAAGTGACACATTCTTGGCTCCCCATACCCATAAAAGCCTTATAAACCTAGAGAATGTATATGCATTGTATAAACTTATAAAGAATGCATATGTTCTGAAATCTAGAGAAGTATAGGCATTCCTGAGTCATATGAAATTACAATGGAGGAAGTCTCTCATCCTGAAAAAAATAAACTGCTTCTACTGAGAAGCCAAGAACTTTTCTACAAAGTAAAATGTTCTTCGGGACAAAAAAGAAGTTCGTTTTCTTTCCAAAGAGAAACTGTTTTCTCATTTAATCAACAAGAACTAGAATCTGCTGGGTTTTGATCCTGAGATACAATGAATCTAGAAGATTTAAGGAAAGTCTTCATCCTTTTGGTGTATATTTCAAACTTATCATAAAACAGGTTTCAAGTAGAGTCAGATTGTTGAATGAAATTTATTTTTTCAACTTAATACTACCTGAGAACCCAGCTATTCCACTCCTGGGCATATACCCAGAAGATGCTCCAACATGTAATAAAGACACATGCTCCACTATGTTCATAGCAGCCATATTTATAATAGCCAGAAACTGGAAACAACCCAGATGTCCCTCCAAAGAGGAATGGATACAGAAAATGTGGTACATTTACACAATGGAATACTACTCAGCTATTAAAAACAGTGACTTCTTGAAATTCGCAGGCAAATGGATGGAACTTAAAAATATCATCCTGAGTGAGTTAACACAGTCATAAAAGAATGAGCATGGTATGTACTCACTGATAAGTGGTTATTAGCCCAAAAGTTCGGAATACCCAAGAGTCACTTTAGCAACCCTAGGGCTGAGTGTGAGGTCCCAGAGGGAGGAGTTGGAGAAGGGACTGAAGGAGCTGAGGGAGTTTGCAGCCCCAGGGAGGAAGCAACAGTGGCAACTGGCCTGACCCCTCGATGATCCCTGAGACTGGATCACCAACCAAAGAATACACATGGAGGGAGAGGAGAGTCTTGTTAGCCATCAGGAGGAGCAGAGGCCCTTGGGCCTGAGGGTGTTAGATCCCCCTGTATAGGAGAATGCCAAGGAGGGAAGCTGAGAATGGGTGGGTGGGTGGTTGGAGGAATACCCCCATAGTTGCAGGGGGAGGGGGAGGGAATAAGGAGGTTCCAAAGGGGAGATCTGAAAAGGGGGAAACATTTGAAATGTAAATAAAGTATGAAAAAAAGAAATCTATTTTTCCACATTTATACTCTCAAAAATTAGTGATTTCTTACTAAAGATGAATAATAATAAACTTGTAAAATTTAATAAATTATTTTATTCAAAAACTCAGCATCTAACCATGAAGGAAATGTTCTCAAATAAATAAATAATCATTGTTGAAGCCAGGCATTGTGAGGCTGAGATAGAAAATGGTCACTGACTGAAGGCTAACTTGAGCTACATGGTGAGTTCCTAAGATACAAATTGAGACCCTTTCTTAACAGTAACCTCTACCAAAAGCTGAAAGTTATTTAACTGGGATTATCATACTCTTACAGCCCTCTTGATGTCCAATCCATAGAAATCCACAGCTGAAGCTTTTAAAAAGGTGGCTCATTCGGTGAGTGCTTATTCCACAAGCATGAAGACCTGAGAGTTCAGATCCCTAGTACTAAAGTAAAAAGCTGGATATAGTCGCACATGTCTATAGTCTCAGCCCTTCGTAGTAGAAATATGTCAAGGACATCCAGCAGAGCCCAAGAGATGAGAAAGCCTATCTTTAAAAACAAGGCAGAGAACAATTAAGGAAGGCACCTAATGCTGACCTCTGTCCTCCACAAGCACACACACACACACTTGCATGTGCACATACAAACACTCTCACAAGCACATATGCACATACTCACATACACATAAGAAAGACAGAGAAGAAACAAAGAAAGCAAGGCACAGTGCCTCTCTCAAAAAAATTTGATGAGGTAGGCAGTGATTTTGCTGGAAGCATTCCCTGTATAATCTGGCCACCATTCCAAGTGATTGCTTCATTTGCCAGCCTTCTGCTTGTTCTGCTTGGTGTGACCATTTATGTGCTGAGAGAGCCCAACCTCCCCAGACTTCAGCTAGCTTCTTCCTCCCATGAACTGCTAATGACTGTACAGGCTTGTCCCAGCTCCCTTCGGGGGTAACCCTGACAAGGGTGGGCCATGACCCAGAAGAACAGATTCAGCAGGCCAACTGCCTGATGATTTAATCCACAAGCAACTGGCATGAATGATTCCTTAACACTTCCAGGTCTGATTCTAACAATTTACAAATCTTCCCAGGAAAGCCAGAGAGAGAGAGAGAGAGAGAGAGAGAGAGAGAGAGGTGCTGTGTCTATCCAGAAAAATATAAGTGATGGTAAATAATTCAGCCTCAGTCCAGACCTATTAGCAGCAGCCTAGAGAGCTAGTTCAGACCTAAAATAAAAAGAAAGGTTTTCCCATAGACTTTCGATAAATTGGGAAGTAGGGGGAGAAAGGGAACCACATAAGCATCTTTATCTTAGCATAACTAACAGCAGATTATCCCTCACCTCTGAGGTTTAAATTAAAGGCAAAGTGAGCTGAGGAAAGCAATTAAGAAGGCTTAATGAGGGTCTGAGAAGGTTTTACTGCAAGTGATTCTCCAGCTTGGAGGGTGAGGAGCAGGAAGAATGTTTCCATCTTATTTAGACCATCTGAACCCAGATACGCCTGTAGAACTGAATGCTGGTCATTTGTATTTGGATAATTCACCAGTTGCCACTAAGAAATTACCCTAGGGAATGCTCTCTGGGAAGGATGTGGGGGAGGGAGAGCAAAGGACAGGCTGTGTCCCCTCACCTAATTGTTCCAAGACTGTGCTCATTTGCATAGCCCTCTGAGTTATGAAGTCTTTCTGCCATTTGGTAGATTGCCATCAAATTTCAAGTGACATGATGCACGATAGATTTATGCACCGTGAAGCAGATACTGCAGGGGTTTCATGTGTTTGTGTTTCATTTCCAGTTAACAATACACAGGGGGCTGTCACACTAACAAGGTTTATAATGATTGACTTGTTCGGCCGTATCGAGACCTTTACTTCAATAGAACAGAAGCCTCACCAAACAGGAAATTTATATTTGAACAGATGTCTGTCTCAAAGGGTGGAGCCATATTTCTGCCTGGCTGGGTAAAGAATGAATTGTCCAAAGCACATGGCACAACTAAGTTCTGGACAATCTGCAGGGTCTCTGAAGCTCCAGTATCGTACTCTCACAAAATAGAATCCTTTCAAACATGTCTTCCAAAAGAATTTACCAGGCATCACTCAACATGACCATATGCTTACTTTTAAACATACATTCACAATTTTGGAAAATGCAAACATCTTATCAGAACAAAAAAGAGGTTTTAGCTCTGTGATTAAGAGCCATTTAAATCTCCATGTATTTACAAGAATGATAAAACCCACTATCAAAGGTTGTCACAAGGAAGCAGTCAGAAAGAGCTTAGTGTGGTAACCCATACCTATATCCCCAGGAGGCTGAAACAGGGAGCTCATGAGTTGAAGACTATGTGCTATATGAAAAGCCATAGTGTTAAAAAAAAAAATCAATTTAAAAAATGTCTCTTAAGAGCTTAGCCCATAGTTGTCTGAGAGATGTTTGTCCAAACACACACAGTTTCTTTTTTATGTGGAAGGAAATTACAAAGAATGAGAACATAATGAGACAGAATTGTGCAGGGCACAGAGAAAAAAAACTGTTCCTGAAGCCTATTCTATCCAAGTAGCCTGAATGATGAGACAGGCATGGTCCTTATCAGGGACTGCTCCCCTGGGGAACTCAATAAAATTTGCTGATGAGTATTAATATAACTTGCTGGTGATTCACTGCTGTAATGAAATACCACAACCAAAGAGCAAGTTGGGGAGGAAAGGGTTTGTTTTGGCTTACACTTCCACATTGCTGTTTATCATTGAAGAAAATCAGGACAGGACCTCAAACAGGGCAGGAATCTAGAGGCTGGAGCTAATGCAGAGGCCATGGAGGAGTGCTGCTTACTGGCTTACTATTTCTGATTTGCTCAGCCTGCTTTCTTATAGAACCTAGGACCACCATCCCAGGAATAGAACCACCCATAATTAGCTAGGCCCTTCCCCAATCAATCACTAATTAAGAAAATGCCTTACATCCGGATCTTATAGAGGTTTTTTCTCAATTGAGGTTTCCTCCTTTCAGATAGCTTTAGTTTGTGTGTCAAATTAACATAAAACTAGCCTGCATAGATGGAACAAGCATGGTCCTTGTTAGGGAACTGCTCCTCTGGGGAACTTGATATAACTTGCTGATGAGTATTGAGATATGAAAGAGTTAATGGATGTTAAAAATAATATTTGAGGACTAGGGGTGATGGCCCCAAGAGGACTTGCTGTGAAAGTAAGACAGCCTGAGTTCAAATCCCCAGAATATATGTGAAAGATGAGCATGACCAAGGAGACTGTCTCAAAAAAAGGGGGAGGGGGGCAGCAAAAACAATGGAAGACATTTGACATCCACTATTGGGCTGGTATATTTGCACACTTGTGTGTACATAACACACACACTCACACATACATATATGCATGCACAAAGAGAATAATTTATTCTTGCCTTAGATTTTAAAATGACTAGAATGAATAAACAAATAAACAAAATAGTGAGCAAAGCTATCCTTAGACCATCACCTCTAGGCCCAGAGCATTTTTATGAAACTTTTATACACATGCAAAATGGATCACATAACAGAATATGCTGGGCATTAACGATACAAAGATTGCAAGGCAGACTTTACCTTGACCATACCAGAGTACACAGTATAGTAGTAGGTCAATGACAAGAGTCATGTAGGAAAGGTTGTAGCAAGCAAGTGAGTTACCTGGAGATGGCCTACCATTTTGCATGGACTCCAGAGACTTCGCCCCAGGATTGCTTCTTGTTGCTGATGTGCCTTTCCTGCCACCATTGCATACCCCAATGAATCCTGGGCATCAGCCCACCCTACTGAGCAAATTTCCTAAAGATCAATATGAAGATATACTTTCATGTAATAATGCTGTTTAGATGAATTAATGATTTCATAGTTCCTGAAAATAATTTTATAGAACTCCTAAATTGATTCAAGTAATTTTAAGCCCCTTGTAGAATAAAAAGCCATAGATACAGAGTTCTGTGTCATGAGCTAATCTCACTAGGAAAAGAAAATAGGCTTGGAACACATTTATGATCAAAGAAAACATTCCGTCTAGGTTAGGAATGAGGCCACTAATCTTAGTCATAAAGCTTATAAACTGGGCGTGGACAATTTACTGTAGGCACAAGGACAGAAAATAAATGATTGACTAGTTTATCTATACAAGACCTCAAAATAATACACAAGGCAGACAATTTGTCTCTTGACAAAACTTTGCAAACTTGTAACATTAAAAACTATTGTTTTAAACTTATAATGAACTTGTGGTGCTAGAAAAATAGATAAAGAATATTTAGTCAGGTACTAGTCTTAATGGAAAGACATGTAAACAATTCTGCTGTAACTCCTTAAACCTTATTGACCTATGACATGAACTATTGCTTTAAACTTACTATGAACTAATGAAATGTAAAAGTATTTAAAAACCCATGTAAGCAATTATACTACTGTAATGGTTCTACTTGATAATTGCTATGAGGTAATTTTTGTCTAAGAAGGTATAAAAACTAAGAACAAAAATAAAGCGGCAATGTAGACCTTTTCTACTTCATCCAGTATGTGTGTTTGTATGTGTGCCTGACTCTTATTTATTTATTTATTTATTTTCCTTTATCTCTGGCTCATGAAGAGTTAATGAACTCAGAGCCTCTCACCTGAACAGCTAGAAGCCCCTGAGTTAAAGAGTAAAGTGGCCAAGTAACTGTTTCTTTTCTTAATCCCCTGCTGCTATCATGAGAAGTTAATTGCCAGAAACCATCAGCTTTTGGCCTCATGAGAGTATGAAAGAGCCAAATTGTCAGGAACCTTCAGCTCTGGCTTCCAGAAAAATAAGAGAGAGTTACTTGCCAGAAGCCATCAGCCTAGGCCTCAGAATATCAGGACAGAATTAAATAGTTAAAAGTCATTAACTTTTGGCTTTCTTCAGCACTGAGTCCCACCTCAATACTTGGTTGTCAAGCCTGAACCTTGACTGAGCAACAGGTATATTGTGGCTGATGCTATAATGTAAGAGTCAAGAATGTTCCCTATGTCTCATTCCTGAGATGGACATGCAGGAATCAGCAAGATAAAGAGGGCAACAGCAGTCTTAGAGCAAAAGAGTAAGGCCATTCTCAGAAGAGAAAGAGTCCTCAGCACATAGAATATCATAAACAAAGAAAAGACAGTACAAGTTGTCAAGCACCAGGTTGGGCAGTCATATTGGTTGTAATTTGCTTTGTGTTTTATCCTAAACACAATGAAACAAGAGGAGTTTTTTCCTTTAAAATATTATTCTGACTATAGTGTACTGAATGAGCCAGTATAATAAAGCAGTATATATGAGAATTTTATTTTCTAAAAAAAAGTACAATTCAGGAGTACCAACTGGTCAGCTCTAAAATCATATTTCATATCCTGAAATCATAGTGATATTATATGGACTGAGCAAGTTGCATGTATTTATCTATTTAGGAATATGTGGGAAAGTATAAAACAACTAATAAAGAACAATAGACCATGAACTTTAGAGAGAACCAGGGAAGATATGTGAGAGGAGCTGCATGGAAGGAAGGAAAGGAAGTGTGATTATAATTTCAAAGCATAAAATACATTTTAAAAGTTGTAGGATCTGAAAAGATGGCTAATTAGGAGCACCTACAGTTCTTGCAAAAGACCCAGGTTCAGTTCCCAGCACCCATGTGGTGGCTTCCAACTGCTTGCAACACTCCTACTTCAGGGAATGCAGTACCCTCTTCTTACTTCCTCTGGCACTAGGCAGGCACACACACACACACACACACACACACAC